>CATKWJ010001193.1:0-36368 GCA_949825065.1 Odontocerum albicorne
TATATATATATATATATATATATATATATATATATATATATATTTATATATATATATATATATATATATATATATATATATATATATATATATATATATATATATATATATATATATATATATATATATATATATATATATATATATATATATATATATATATATATATATATATATATATATATATAATATATATATATATATATATATATATATATATATATATATATATATATATATATATATATATATATATATATATATATATATATATATATATATATATATATATATATATATATATATATATATATATATATATATATATATATATATATATATATATATATATATATATATATATATATATATATATATATATATATATATATATATATATATATAATATATATATATATATATATATATATATATATATATATATATATATATATATATATATATATATATATATATATATATATATATATATATATATATATATATATATATATATATATATATATATATATATATATATATATATATATATATATATATATATATATATATATATATATATATATATATATATATATATATATATATATATATATATATATATATATATATATATATATATATATATATATATATATATATATATATATATAAATATATATATATATATATATATATATATATATATATATATATATATATATATATATATATATATATATATATATATATATATATATATATATATATATATATATATATATATATATATATATATATATATATATATATATTATATATATATATATATATATATATATATATATATATATATATATATATATATATATATATATATATATATATATATATATATATATATATATATATATATATATATATATATATATATATATATATATATATATATATATTGGGTGTACAAATAAGTCACCGCCGTTTGACAAAAGTTGGCGCCACCAGTAAGTTATGGTTAAAATTGTCAGATGTAAAATGTCATTATCGTAAGGTTGGACATCTGTCAACAACATGACCTTGAAATATTAGTGAATTTTTATCAGTATAACATATTTTTTTGTGTTCGAAAATGTCAAGTTTTGAGCCGAATAAGCGTCATTTGCGGGAACTTTTTCAATTTGAAGAAATCTGCGGCTGAGGCGCATCGATTGCTTGTAGAAGCATATGGTGAGGCTGCCTTAAGTGAGAGAAGTTGTCGTGAGTGGTTACAAAAGTTTAAGAACGGTGAATTTGACATCGAAGACAAAGAACGTAGCGGAAGGCCGAAAGTGTACGAAGACGCGGAATTGGAAGTATTATTGGATCAAGATTCGTGCCAAACGCAAGAAGAACTTGCACTTACATTAGGAGTGACTCAACAAGCAATTTCACATGGGTTGAAATCATTGGGAATGATTCAAAAACAAAGAAATTGGGATTCATATGAACTGACACGGAGAAACTTTGAATGCCAATTTTCCACATGTGAAATGCTGCTTGCCAGGCATAAACGAAAGGGTTTTCTGCACCATATAGTCACTGGTGATGAAAAATGCATCCATTATGATAATCCAAAAAGGAAGAAATCATGGGGATCCCCTGGTCATGCTTCAACATCTACGGCTAAGCCAAATATTCATGGAAAAAAACTCTTGTTGTGTATTTGGTGGGATCAGCTTGGTGTCGTGTATTATGAGTTGCTCAAACCGAATGAAACCATTGCTGGGGCTGTCTACCGAACATAATTGATGAGATTGAGTCGAGCACTCGAGGAAAAGCGCGCCCACTACTACGCCAGACACGACAAAATTATTCTCCTGCATGATAATGCTAGTCCACATGTTGCGGCACCGGTCAAAACCTATTTGGAAACACTCAATTGAGAAGTTTTACCCCACCCGCTGTATTCACCAGACATTGCTCCTTCTGATTACCACTTGTTTTGATCGATGACGCATGGCCTGTCTGAGCAGCACTTCACATCATATGAAGATACCAAAAATTGAGTCGATTCGTGGATAGCCTCAAAAGATGATGATGATGACTGACGCGGTATTCGTATGCTGACAGAAAGATGGGGAAAAGTAGTGGCAAGCGATGGGTACTACTTCGAATAAAACATGACGTTTCGTTCTTTCACAATAAATGCCCATTTTTTTATAAAAAACGGCGGAAACTTATTTGTACACCTAATATATATATATATATATATATATATATATATATATATATATATATATATATATATATATATATATATATATATATATATATATATATATATATATATATATATATATATATATATATATATATATATATATATATATATATATATATATATATATATATATATATATATATATATATATATATATATATATATATATATATATATATATATATATATATATATATATATATATATATATATATATATATATATATATATATATTCAATTCATGAAGTATTAAAATCTATGATGATTTACAGCAGCGTATAAGTGTCAATATTGATGTATGGTGGTGAAACTTGGACGTGGAAAATTAAAAAAAAAAACGAAAATGAGTAAATGCGATGGAAATGAGAAGAATTTGTGATTTGGCGATGTATGACAGAATAAGAAATGAAGTTATTAAGGATGAAACTGAGCCACCAACCGAAATTTTGAGCAAGTTGAAAGAGCTCGTCGTGGAGATTTAAAAATGTTGAACGGATAGGTGATTAAAAACTGACCTAACAAATTTAATAAAACATGAGGGGAAATCATGGTGTAGGATGACAGAGAAAAGATTAATCAAATAAAATGAATTTTGAAAGAAGGAAAAGAAACGAGTAATCGAAACAAAATAAGCTATATGATAAGATGTATAGATGTGGAAGAGACGAAAGAACTATGCCTAGAGAGGAATTTTTGGCATTCTGCCCTCTTTGTGTACTCTAACAGGGCATGATGCATGTATTAATAAAAGTTAATTTGTTTTTTTAACCCTCTATTTTTTAAGTTTTTTATTTGCATTTTATGTTTGAAATCTAGAGGTGTTTATTAAATGCATGGCCCATTGGTATATTCAGACCAGAAAAAAATTCCAACGTGAACAATAAACCATTTTATTTATTTATTTATTACTAAGAAATATGACTTAAAAGAGTTTTGTGCCTGGATTGAAAATATTGGAGATCTGTTCTTTCCGCCTACCCCGCAACGCATACGGCGTGATGATATGTATGTCCGTATGTAAATATAAATATGCATGTTAGTATTGGCTGGTCAAATTTATTTTTTAAAATATTTTTTTGTCACTGGAAATGATTGTGAAATTGTTAAAAAAAACTATAATATACGAGTATATAAAAAAATAAAAATCATAAATAATAGTGAGCAAAAAGTAATAACGTTGGGTACAAAAAATATTTTGTTTTCCTAACTTTATTTATTATTTTATGAATAACCTTGTTTTATTTAACAAACTGTAAAATTTATAAGTTATCCTTAACAAGATGCGCTCGACTATGTTCTCAAGAACAAGAGACGACCTCCGTGGCCTGGTGATAAGACACTTGTCTGTCGATCTGGAGGTTGCCGGTTCGATCCCCGCTGGAACCCAGATTTTTTTAAATAGGATTCTAGTCTGGTTAACACTTAGGTCCTATAAAAACATCTTTCTGGTTGGTTGGAAGAAATTGCCACATGGTAATAAGCTGGCCAGGTTAAAAAAAGAAAAAAAAAGAATTTCCCACCAATCTAAAAAGAAAAGTCTTCGATGCTTGCGTCCTCCCTGTGCTGTATGGCTTGGAAACGATGACATTAACTGCCAATACCATTCACAGGCTACAATGCGCACAACGGTCCATGAAACGACGAATGTTGGGCATAAGTCTGATAGACAAAGTCAGAAATGAAGAAATCAGGCGACGGACTAGGTTTGTCGACATAATGGACCGTGTTGCTGGCATGAAGTAGCAATGGGCGGGTCACGTTGCAAGACAACGAAATTAAAGATGGACACCTAGAGTCCTGAAATGGAGGCCGTTGGATACGAGAAGACCGATGGGACGGCCCCAGAAGAGGTGGGCTGACGACATTATCCCTGTCGCCGGTAGAAAATGGACGAGAAAAGCCGAAGACAGGGAAGCGTGGAAGGTTTTAGAAGAGGCATACATCCAGCAGTGGAAATACGGCTGAAGTAGAAGAAGAACAAGATGTGATATTTTGTTACTAATTAGATATTGTAATTTGTTTTATCAAACACTTTTTATTCCACTTTTTGTAACGGTATAACCCTACCGGTTTCAAGGCTTTCGTCTCATATTGTAGGGTTATACCGTTACAAAAAGTGGAATAAACAGTGTTTGATAAAACAAATTACATTGTCTTGAAACTTTCACAATGTTAATGCCTTAACTATAAGTAATATACAAATTAGATATTTTTTTATGGTATTGTGTGAACTGATTATTGAGTTATAAAAATGTCTTAAATGATCATTTCAATCAGTACCATGGATCAACACTTGCTTTTCATAAAACCAAATTTGCAGACCATTATGTCATTGATTTGAATGTATTTCTGAATTTGCAATAAGCCTGATATATATTTGTTATCTAAGACTCCATTTCAATTCTAATGAGAATCCCAAGCATTACGAGAACCACAAGTTATTTAATACATCCAGATAAATACGGATTTTGTTGAAAAACAATAGTTGCTTATAAATAGAAGCAACAATAGTTGCTTATTAATTCCACTAATACGACGTTTTAGTTCAGTTAAGTTTAATCCCACAAACACCACCTATGCTGAAATAGGGGGGCGAAATAATTCCCCATTCAGCGCAATCCACACTAGAACATTGAAATCTTCTTTACTATTTTACTAGCGTACCGTCACGTGGGGACGAAAAAGCAACTGCCAATGTGACTCAAAATCAAAGTGTGAAAAGAATAGTAGTGACAACGAACTTAAGGTTCGACATCATGGGAGAAGATAAAATAATATTAGTGACAACGAACTTAAGGTTCGACATCATGGGAGAAGAAAAAATACTCGCAGCGCAATAAATATACTTATGAAATGGCTTAAAACCTGGAGTTTAAACAACCCAGTCACAGAAAATTCCGAATGCAGCGACACTTTTTTTGACGGCACTAGATCGGAGTTGCCAATCGGTTCGAAGATGAACCGATGTAAGGCTGTGTGGAGTTTGCTTTAGAAATAATTGACTCGATTATCATCGCAATACACATAACGTGTTCTGCGGATTGATCCAGATGACCGCAAAAAATACAACAGAGCGAAAGAACAATATTTAAGCTAAAGAGTTTGCTATTAAAGCTAACATAATAATAGTTTTGGTGCACTCACGGGGAGTAGAGACGCACCCTAATGAAAGGATTTTTTTTTAATGTCTGTCTTCCCACGGAGGAAGACGACCGACGATGTTGACAGGTTGACAACTGGGCCACTAGGAACACTGTAATAATCGCGTGAAGGGTCATCCCTGGCAAGGGGGGAATGTGGACGTCACCTACACTCGCGGGTTGACCCTTACCGAGAAGGATGATCGCAGCTTGACGCTGGATACGATGTTATTATCAATATTCGTGTCTCGAGCTCCTACTCTGAGCTCTTTGTTAAGTAAAAATTGCCTGTTTATCATTACGGAGACAATCTTCATGGTTGATAAGACATTTTAAGTTCGATATCCGGCTGTAACCGAACAAAAAAATAAATATTGTGCTAATAAGGAATGTCCATCTGATAATACTTACACGTGCTAGACGTGGGCGAGAGGTATTGCCTTTTCACGTACGGAGTATTATTGCCAACACATACAATGATGGACCGCGAGTTACGTGATTCTAAACCTGATTAATGGTATTGGAATTGTTGAAATTCGCTAAAGGACGTCTCCCAATCTTTCTCGAAGGCAGCTCCGCTGTCGCTCATCCGTAGGATGTCGTAGAACCCACATTTAATTGGGCAGCCATCGCACGTGAAAAGGTGATCGATGTTTTGCAGCTCGCTACATGCGCAAGCAGGCAGGGTCCCCATTTGACTAAGTTATCCCGGGTCCTTAGTAAATAAATATGAATGACAAAATGAATTTTCCAAAATAAAGTAGAACTGAGCTGATCACGTTTTTAAGACAATTAATGCCTATTTTAGATGCCCATACTAGTAATCACGTTTTTAAGACAATTAATGCCTATTTTAGATGCCCGTACTAGTAATCACGTTTTTAAGACAATGAATGCCTATTTTAGATGCCCGTACTAGTGACCATGACCTCAAATCTTTACTATCATGCCTTTCCATTTTTGATAGTTAATTTTCAAACTCGTCCTAGGTCGTCTACCATCTCGAATACTGCTGGTTATGAGGAGTTATTTGACCCTGGACTAAACTCGTCCTAGGTCGTCTATCAACTCTAATACTGCTGGTTATGAGAAGTTATTTGACCCTGTACTAAACTTTTTTCTACACTTATGATTTTTTCTGCTCATATAAGAAAAACATAACAAAAGTCAAAATATTGTAATTTCAAAATAGAAACTCAATTAAGCAAACTTTGAGCCTTAAAAAAATGGTAAATGTAAAATCTAGAATGTAAAATGATAGATTTATTTTAAAGTATTCTTGTTAAAATTACAGTATAATTATTTTCCAAACTTAATAAACAAACATAGAAATTACAACTTGATAAGTAATTGTCCAAAAAAACCTATAGAGGAGACCAATTGAAGGTTTAAGATGGGTAGAAACTGACCAGAATTTTATGTAATGACAGGTGAAATTGATTCATTGAAGAAGACTTCCAAAGGTTAAAATATGTCCTAGATAAGGTTTTTTACTAACACGAACTAAAGAGATTATGATTTACATAAAAAAAATTAATTTGTCAGCAAACAACGTTTAACAAAAATACTATTAGTAGAAAACACATTGAAATCAGAGTAAATTCAGATGTACTGTCTTGCTGGTCATAGTGCTTTAAAATAAATCCGTTAATGCTTTGTTCGTGACTTTTTGCTAAGTATTTCACTTTCCATTTTCTTTAAAAACAATCTCTCCTCTTTAACTTGAAACTTATTTTGAAATTTATTTCTTACACATATTAGACATCTTATGAAAATATAGAAAATAAAATAAATAATACTTCAAAAACAAATCTTGATCAACACATCATATCTACTATTTTTGAGCTCAAAATTATCAAAATATCTCACTTAAGATTATTTCTATTTATAATATTTATTTTTATGTGTTTAAATCTTTAAAAAAACTACGATAGTAATTTTACTTCTTTTCATGAGATGGATTGTAATAATATAGTTTTTTATCTTACAGATAACTTCATCGTCTACTATTTGATGTTTTAAATAATTTATTTAATGATTCTCTTGATTTTTAATTATAACAAATTTAATTTAAAATACGTGTACGTTAATATCTTTTTTTAAGTGATCGAAACACTGAACAAAATTGACAACAGTGCTAGACACTGTAATGAACAGACACTGTAATAACATATTAACTTTCATTTTACGTTAAATGCTCTGCATAAATTTAATATAAAATCAGTCAAGAATATTAGTTGTCTTGTGATAGAATGTTTTTTATCCATCCAGGGGCTTCAGGTTCGATTCACAATTTTCCCGTTAAAGCCTTTTTGTATTTTGGATGAAAGGATGCCAAGTGGCAAAAAGCTCGCTAATGTTATGTAATGTGAGAATCGTAGACAGTATGTAATACAGTATACTATGTAATACAGTATACTAATATCACAGATTAAGTGGTTTCAGTATAAAAAACGAATTATTTAAAAAGGTTTACCTTAGTGAGTATGTTAAATCACCTCAAACAAACGATTTGGTAAACATACGATGTTCCGATTGAATTAAACTATTTAATTTATTTTAATAACTTTTATAAACTTATTATCAATAAAAAACAAATAAAATTAACTAATTTGTGATTGCGGACAGGATGGCAGCGGCGATAAAGATGACATTCAATAAAATAAACTATCTGCATAACAGAGTATGCCTGTGGCGAGTGTCCGTGAACAAGTATCATATAATATTATCTCACGTTGTCTATTGTATAAAATCTGTAACACGTTGTGTACTAATTCTTGCATCAAGTTAGTGAAATAACTAAAAATAATTTTACTTCAAAGTTTACACCAATTACATCAGCCCTATTTACTAATATCTTGACTTGACAGTCTATTCTATTGATATGTTTTTATCACCATAAAACATCAAGACTTGCATTACTTGGTGCTAAAACGATTGTTTTACAACCAGAAAATTTGGATTCCTGATGATAGCAAAATAATGTGTTTTTTTTCAACCTGAGGCCTTTTATCATCTATCGGTTTTGTTGTCTTTATACGACGGAAATATAAACAATTAAAAACAAATTTCTATAAAAAGAATATTATCCTCTTAAATACTGATTTTATCTCTCGGGCCAAATGTTGGGAGAATATAAACAAATGAGATACAAAGAATTAGTTATTAAAACAAATAATTAGAGATGGCATGAAATTGTTTCTTCAATTGTAGATTCTTCTCTGCAATACATATTTCGATTTCGACCTACGTATGCAAATTTTGCATTAGTACACATTCTATATATTTTTCTTTGGTATTGAAGTATGCACATTTACTCAGGCCACCACAGAGAAACTATTGTACAAGCTTTTGAAATGCGTTGTTACCGAAAAATTCTAAGAGTTACATGGGTTAACAAAATAGGTAATGATAACATCTTGAAATGAATGAATAAATATACATGAGTATAATCACCCATCAAAACATGTGTGTGGAGTATTTTGATATATGGTTGCGAGACATGATGCATAGGCGAAAAAGTTCGAAAAAGATTGGAGGCCTTCGAGATGTGGACCTATAGACGAGGTTCTCAGCAGGATCGAAGAAACCAGGCACCTGTCAAACATCATATCGGAAAGGCGTGCAGAATGGATGGGTCATATGCTGCGACATGAAAATCTCCTGCACAATATACTGGAGGGAATGATTGGCAAAGGGCGTCCTCACCGAGAGTATCTGGAGCAAATATGCCACGATATGGACTGCACTTCCTATACAGAGCTCAAGAGGTTCGCTGAAGACCGAGCGGAGTGGAGGAGGAGATGCAGGGCTTTGCTGCTAACCAACCCCCAGGATTGAAACTAAAGAAGAAGAATCACCCATCAAAAGGAGAATATTAGAGTACTTTGGATATACGATATTAGGAGGAAAATATGAAATCCCTCAACTCATATTGTATGGAGAAGTGCGGGAAGATGACATATCTCCTGGTTGAAGAACATATGGGAGTGGTTTTACTATAGTACTATTTCTTCGTTCAGAACTGCAGTATCAAAGGTCAAGATAGTCAATATCACGAGCCTCCAAAGTGGAAAGGAATTTTTAAGAGGAAAATCATTAAAAAAAATCATGCTTAATTAAGATCGATTTGATGTATTGTATGTATAACACTAAAAAGTCCAAGCTATATCCTAACTTTTATGATTTTTTTATTTAAGATGTATTAGTACGAGCTTGAATGGGATATAATATTTCAAATATATATTTAATTATAAAATATATAATTTTCCTGCTGAACATGTCTTTAAAATGTAATAATTAAGTGTTCACACTCGAAATATTTATTTAAATAAACATCGTGTGTGCACAAATTTGTTTGCATACCATTGTTGGTATATTATAATATTGTATATACTCGTGCAACAGCAAGAATTGGCAGAGGTCAGTAAATAAGTTGGTTTAAAAATGAATATATCGAAAACCAAATATATGATGAACAGCTTTACTACCCCAAAACCAATAAACGTAGATGGAAAGCCGCTAGAACTTGTCCAGTAATATGTGTATCTGGGCCAACTTATGTCCTTTGTAGGTGGCATATCGGAGGAAATAGCACGAAGGACAAAAAGTGCGTGGAGCTCATTTGGACGTTTGAATTTGGACGTCTATGACCAGTGTATTCTCCCGTACTTACGTATGGCTGCGAGACATGAACGCTCACAGTAAATAACGCACAAAAGCTCCAGACCGCACAAAGAGGCATGGATAGATGCATGTTGGGATATACTAAAGATACCGTAAACGAACCACCTGGATTCGCAATATAACAAAGGTAGAACACGTTATAAAGGTGTGCAAAAGAATGAAGTGGCAATGGGCAGGACACGTATCCAGAATGTCAGACTCCCGATGGACATCCGAAATAATCCAATGGTACCCAAGAGGCATAAAGAGGCCCAGAAGAAGACCGAAGGTACGCTGGATAGATAAAATCAGGAAGCATGGCATCAACGAGCAAAAAACCGAACTATTTGGAGTCAACTTGGGGAGACCTTCATCCAGCAGTGGATCGACCCTGGTTGACAATGATGATGATATACTCGTACAATTTTCAAATACTTTTTTTTGCATCAAATGTAACCATTATGTCTCCATGCATACAAAATACTACACCACGCTTGAATTAATTTATATCATTTTAATGCTTAGTTAGAAAAAAAAAACATTTGACACAGAGGCGATGATAGTTCAGAAAAAATCCTCTGCTGTTTCTATATGTTTGAGTTGATTCCTGGTTTTATCCCTGTATTCTCTTAATCATTTTATAAAATTAAATAATTTCAATTTTAAAAGTTTAAGTATTGAACTATCATCTTTTAACAAGTCTATTGAAGATAATTCAAATAAAATTTAGTATTTGGCTCAGAACAGTTAATAGATTTTACGATGAATGATGCACATAATTATGTCGATCATATTGTTCGCTGTCGGTGCTAATTACATGTTGAAATGAAATTAGTCTCTTTGATGTGAGCGATTGAATAACAAAATTGGTTTTATAATGTAACAAGTGGATTTCATATTATTTTTTTATCTTTCCGTTTATAAGCTTATTTATTTATTCACAACACATTTAATCATTTTACAGTTTCCATTTGAAAACAATATATAAATTAATTTATGAAAACTAATGACAAGAATATGTGAGGAAGTGAAGAAAAGTCTATTGTTTCTAAAAAAAGTCTATTACAATGTTTGAGAATTTCATAGGAATGGTTAGTAAAAGCGATTTATAATTAAAGCCATTTTAAGTGCTAAAAATTTCAAACCATATACGATTTTTGTCATACTAATTGTAAAAATAAGCTCATAGATTCCTGTTCGGATAAAAAGTTATCGATTTCAAAGTTAATTAATAAAAATATTTTTATTCGTTTTATAACTTTGATTTTATCAAAGACTCGCTCTCTATTGAGTAACGTCACTTATGTCGTTTATATGTATTCAATTCTTGAGTACATTTTGGAATAAATATTCTCCATTATTAGATAAAAATTCCTCTGAGTTTAAAACGAGTAACGTAATAACTGTTATATTACATAAGAACTTTCCAGCTCTCGTATTAACTTAAACGCTTTCAATATTGCACGCTGGATGATCGCGCGTCCAATCTCAAGTGACCCAGTTCATTACTTGACCAGCCCTATACACGCTCTTCAAGTTCCGTTAAACGAGTGAAGAAATATTGTTTTATATGTAAATGTTTGATTCAACTACTTAACATATGATTAATTTTTAAAAATTTCAACACCCTCTTTGAAGTCTTCTCAGGATTATTTTACGTGAAGAAATGCCGTCAGCTTCCCACGCTCGAGTGTATTTTTCAACGCGCATTCATTGCTTTCTCAATTTGAATTCGCGCAGATCATGAAATGTGGTGCGGTGATAATGTTTGAATTGCAAGATGTACTTGTAAATGGGTGATACATCTCTGCATTGGTGCACGGTGGTTCGTAACCTTTTTTGGTGCGATCCAGATACTCTTTCTATGAAATAAGTAACAAAAACTGTTATTCAATCGTTTTTATACAAATTTAATGTAGAATATTGGATTTGACAAATCGTTCATTATATTTTAAGATATACTTTACATAAGAGGAATACTTTACATACACATGTATAAACAATAAAGTATTTACATACATAAATATCAACATGGCATTTCCTTTATGGGTCCCGTTGATTTAAGTTTAAATATAAAAATTATTGCTAGTATTTTTTTCAGGGGCTACTAGATCTTATCCATACAGCGATTTATGGTATATACCATTTTCATGTGGTACTAGATCTTATCCATACAGCGATTTATGGTATATACCATTTTCATGTGGTACTAGATCTTATCCATACAGCGATTTATGGTATATACCATTTTCTGGCCGATTTGGAGAGACTAGGGGATAAGGATGGTCGGGAAGAAAAAGCCGTGGATTGAAAGTGGTCATCAAGGAGGCAAATCAACTCTGGAAAACATTTTTAACTTATTTGTATCTAAACGTATACAACTGTTATTCATCTTTGTCATCCTTGTTGTTGGAAAAAGTCACTATTTTGTGCCATTTAGAACATCTGTTATACCTTTTAGATCTGAGTAATTTTCTATATCAAATGTAGTTATATATCCCGAAATATTATCGCATTTTAAAAGAAAATCGTGCATATTATTTACTAAAAACAAATGAATAAAAAATCGTATGAAATATTTTACACAAAATTAATATCACAAAACATATTTGCCACAGGCCTTGCTTAGTGTAGGGGTTTTATGTATCCACAAAATTGAGTGCTTTTGGAATTGTTGTGTATTTATGATTCGCTTTTACAATAAAACGTTGTAAATTTTAAATTATGTATTATGGAAAATGATATATATAATTAAAAAATCGATTAAACAGTGATTGAAAAATTCTATTAATTTTTCTTAGGGTTTGCAATATGAACTTGATGAATTTCCTAAACGAAAACTCTAACATGTCATAAAAATAGGTTTCGCAGAAGAACTTCAATATCATTTTGAGATTTCAAACTAATTTATACCCGTTCGTTTGTCTGTGGTCTTTCGTCAAACTCTGATTAATGCTATTAAATTAATTCCCGAATAAGCAGCCTTAGTTTAATTTAAACGCTATCGATGTGAGTTGATTCACTAAATGTAGTTACACAAATCATAATTCCATTAGTATTATTTAAACAAAAGACGTATGTAATCACGGGGAGTTGTATTTCACAAAATAAGTAAAAATAAGAAAAATAAAGTCGAATTTCATTTCGACCCCTTACTTACTCGTAGTTTCAATTCTAAAACTTGCGACTTTCATGCAACTCATTAGTATTGTCGTTTCCTAGAATAGAGATGTTCTAACCGTTTATGGTAATGCACTAGTCACTGTTTTCATTAGATCATGCCCCACATTTTATGTTACCATAATTTTATTAAAGAACAATGGGCGCTCTCTTCTATATTGAATTTGTATATTTTGTAATTAAAAGAGAACTATTAATTTCTGTTCTTTTTTTATCGATTATGATTATAATATCGATAGCATTCTCGCCAAACAGACGAACATCCAATATCCAGTGAATTCCTTTCCGTACTGGTTTTACTTCCAGACTTTATCTCATCTAAATTCCTAATTTTCTGAAGCTATTACGTGGTTCATACAAATTCTAAGTGCGCTGTGGAACTAAAAAAAAAGGGTTTATACAGATTAAAACTGACGATCGTCTTGGAACTTGACATGCTTCCCATTGGGAACTTCGGAGTGCTTTATTTAATACCACGAATTTGCTCAAGTAACAGCTTTCAAACAATAAAACAGTGCACACAGAGATCGAATTCATTTATACGACTTGCTATCTCGACACATATTTTCTCTCTTTCACACCAAGTGTATACATGTGCATACACCATTTCACACATGTGCATACACCATTTCATACAGCTCATACGATTTCTCTTACTTCTTACATTTCCTTCTTTCAAACTATCATTCACTTGATTCAACCATAGTTTCCTTGGTTTTCCTTTTCCATGCCTTTTACTCACGTTTACACTGTATATTTAATTTCTTAGGCTGTCTTCATTCATTAGTTCTTTGTGTCAAAACCATCTTCGAGCGCTCTTTTTCATTTTACTCAACACGTTAGCCTTACATTCACATTCATCGCTAATGGCTTTACTCCGTATTCTGTCACAGATTGTAGCCCCATATATTTTTTAATTGCAAGCATTTATTTGACACCTTTCATTCACTTTCCACGTCCAAGTTCCACTCCCACACATCAAAGTTGGCAAAAGAATACTGTTATGGAAATTTTAATACTGTCTGGTTCAAGTATACGTGTTTAAGCGCACCATTGATTTTATTTCCTATCGCTACACGCCGTTACATATCCTTCGTAAATCTTCTATCATCTTAAAAAGCACTACCTAAATAGCGGAATTCTTCAAATCGCTCTAATCCTTCATTGCTCATTCATACATCGTATTTACTTTTCCTTTCACACTTTTCTAGCACCGATTTTGGATTTCGCTACATTAATTATTTTTACATCTTTCATAAAATTTACTTATCCGACTCTATTAATTACTAATAATACGTATATTTTTTTTCGACTTCTAAATATTTTTTTCTTGTTCGTTGAAAAAGATTGCCACATAGAAATAAATCCATCAGATTATTATACATTGACGTGTGAAAATAAAGAATATTTTCTAGGACTTCCTTTCCTATATTAAATATAGACTAGAAAAAAATTATAATCATCTGGTTTTTCGAGATAAAAGTTTAACGTAGATAAGAGAGATCATAAATAGTAGCGATGTAATCTATGTTATATATTTTAATCAAACAAACAAATCTGCTCATAAATCAACATTACAATTCGGCCGAGTCCTTCTTGAGACTGTTCAGTGACTTATTGATTTGTAATACTAGCGAAACGCTAAAATTCCAGGCTAATTAACGCTAATTAACGCATAATGCCACTGGACATATACTTCATCTCGCTATAATTTAATCCTAATTAAAATAGAAGTATTACAAAGAACAATTAAATTCTCTTATATCGAACCACCGTTTCGAGTATAAATGATGTAATTTTTATAGAGATTTAATCGCTTTGAGCAATCATTCTTTGAGCAATGAGCAATCAGAGCTTTGAGCAATGTTCGAAATTTTGAAAAAAAAAAAACAGATGAAATGATGCGGGACGAGTATATACATACTATATATACCAGCACGCAATGAAACTTTTAAGGGAGGAAGGGAGGAAATATTTCCACACTTTTCTTACCACGCACACAGGTTTTGCCTTGATCACGTTTGTTAATCTCGTCTCAAATGCTCATCTGTTTTTCACACTTCTTACTCTTTTTTCAGTTTTTACTTATTTTTCGATTTATTTGGACCCGCGTTTTTTTTAAAACTAATGATTATAATCATAAGATTGCGAATTCCCTTCCTCACCACCCTTTGGATATTTAACTTATTTACAACTTTCATGCAAATATTTTAACTGCTTTAAATAAATAAATTCCTTTAAAGCAACCTCTTTCAATCAGATACCCTTTGTTTCATAATTATTATCCATAACGATGTTTTGAACGTAGTGTATGAAAATAATATTTGAGGAAAAATAAAATAAATAGTAAATCCCTAGGAAAAAGGAGATAAGATGAGAATTAAATGGGAATTAAGAAAGATGATTATTTTGAGATAAATAATGCTTATTTAGTTTCTTCTTAAATATCTATGGTATAAGGATAAAATACATTATTACTCATTATAATTTTTTTTATGAGTTTTAAATTTATATGTATAATTGTGCTCAGTACTTGGTTACCATAATTTACATCAGCATTACAAAGCTTATATTCATTGGGATGGATTACATGCAAATTATTATGTTTTTTTCTTATATGTTCCATTACGACATTGAGCTAGTTATTTGATGTGCATCCGTGAGCTATTTCTCCAATCAAAAGCAAATTACCTCCCCATCTTCTCGCATTACCAGTTTGACGAGAATATGTCGATTACTTAAATTATTATTTCGCAATACCAAATTATTTTTAATCGTCTAATACGACAGACGTGCTCATTGATAGATTTACAAAAAAATAAATTAAGAATATTTAAAATAAATGAAATGTAATCAATGATAATATTAAATAAAGTTCGATAACTTTCATATTACGCGTAGGTAAATCACAAAAATGCGAGATAAATAATTAAATACCCACAACACAATAATGTTTGAACTTATTACAATATGATAACATTTTTAATCGTCTAATACGGCAGACGTGCTCATTGATAGATTTACAAAAAAAAAATATGATGATTTAAAATAAATGAAATGTAATCAATGATAATATTAAATAAAGTTCGATAACTTTCATATTACGCGTAGGTAAATCACAAAAATGCGAGATAAATAATTAAATACCCACAATACAATACTGTTTGAACTTATTACAATATGATAAAAAATTCAATCGTCTAATAGGGCAGACGTGCTCATTGATCGATTTACAAAAAAATAAATTAAGAATATTTAAAATAAATGAAATATAATCAATGATAATATTAAATAAAGTTCGATAACTTTCATATTACGCGTAGGTAAATCACAAAAATGCGAGATAAATAATTAAATACTCACAATACAATATTGTTTAAACTTATTATGATAAAATTTATTTTAAATAAAGGACTTGGATTATTTACGGTTTTACAGAGCAATAAATGAATCATCGGCAGAACTAACCAAACCCCACGCACAGAGGACATCGGATAACTTATGATCACATGTGTTATGTAGAGGATCGCAGGAACACGGTTAGGTTAATTATGATCACATGTGTTATGTAGAGGATCGCAGGAACACGGTTAGGTTAATTATGATCACATGTGTTATGTAGAGGATCGCAGGAACACGGTTAGGTTAATTATGATCACATGTGTTATGTAGAGGATCGCAGGAACACGGTTAGGTTAATTATGATCACATGTGTTATGTAGAGGATCGCAGGAACACGGTTAGGTTAATTATGATCACATGTGTTATGTAGAGGATCGCAGGAACACGGTTAGGTTAATTATGATCACATGTGTTATGTAGAGGATCGCAGGAACACGGTTAGGTTAATTATGCGCTACAGCAATTAGGTGAAGAGTGCTACAGGCATGCATTTTCTAAAAGCTCTGCAGAAAGCGAAATGGCGAGATAACTGAATACGAATAAGTATGCCACACTGCCACAATTCCAGTGAAGGCTACATTCCTCAGGATAGAGGCCATGACGCAAAAGAAGAAGTTAATCATATAATACATGGTATTATAAAAAAACTTTTAAGAACTTAACATTAAAAAAAAAATGTTTTGTTTAACTGCTGTCAAATCAAATGAATAAAATATTTTTGATTGTTGAATATTCAGATTTGTTATAGATATTATTAATATTTTAGTAGATTTTCATATTACAGCAAGGGGTCTCACGTTCTAATACGAGTATATTATATCCATACTTGTAAAAGATTTATATAAATGTTGTTTAGTTACACTTGTTTTCCAAAGTACTGCAATTATGTATGTTAGGCGGATTTTAAATATTAGTAATAAAATAGTGTCGATGAAAATAAAATAGTCTGGATAGTTAAAACGTGGCGACTGGGCGTTTAAGAAGTATTCTAACTACTAAATCGCTGTGCTGACATATAAAACCTTCACGTTAAAAAAATCCTAATAACGGGAAGTAATACATTTGTTACTTGTTACATGTGTACAATTTTGTAAAACTTTTGTGCAATTCAAGATTTATGTTCTCGAAAGATGCTCTATTTGCAATGTAACCTACTGACATGAGCGTAAGAGGAAGTTCGAATAATATTTAATGCTTAAATATGAAAATAATTTATTTTTGTGCTTCCTATATCATATATGAAATGAACCCCGTTTAGTCCTATTGATGTTGTTTTAAAATAACCAAAATATATCCCAAAAATGAATGTTATAATGTTTACAAATGAAAAAATAATGTAATAAATTACTAAAAAATATATATACTAAAGAAATAGTCAGGGCTGAGAGAGTTTAACCTAATCACATCACTGTGTCACAGTTTTGCTTATGTAAGAATAAATCATTAACGGCAAAATATCAGATAAAGGAGAACTTGTCTAGAAATGGGTTGAGTGACAAATTGACACGTGCTATCACATCACTGTGTGAAAGTAGTGCTTATATAAGAATAAATCATTATCACCAAAATATCAGATAAAGGGGAACTTGTCTAGAAATGGGTTGAGTGACAAATTGACACGTGCTATCACATCACTGTGTGACAGTAGTGCTTATATAAGAATAAATCATTATCACCAAAATATCAGATAAAGGGGAACTTGTCTGGAAATGGGTTGAGTGACAAATTGACACGTGCTATCACATCACTGTGTGACAGTAGTGCTTATTTAAGAATAACCCATTATCACCAAAATATCAGATAAAGGGGAACTTGTCTGGAAATGGGTTGAGTGACAAATTGACACGTGCTATCACATCACTGTGTGACAGTAGTGCTTATATAAGAATAAATCATTATCACCAAAATATCAGATAAAGGGGAACTTGTCTAGAAATGGGTTGAGTGACAAATTGACACGTGCTATCACATCACTGTGTGACAGTAGTGCTTATATAAGAATAAATCATTATCCCCAAAATATCAGATAAAGGGGAACTTTTCTGGAAATGGGTTGATTGACAAATTGACATGTGCTATCACATCACTGTGTGACAGTAGTGCTTATATAAGAATAACTCATTATCACCAAAATATCAGATAAAGCATGAAACCTCTGAGGTAGTAAAACACAGGTTAACTTATTCTTTAATACATTTCTGACACTCTCGACGTCCATTGTATTTTTGAATTAAGTGCCCCTTAGCCAAAGTATCCCAGATTCATCCTTTTTTAATCCATTAATATCACGAAGAAATGAATTATAAAAGTTTGAAAAATAAACCTTTAATGCAAATTGTTTATTTTTTCCGTATATAACTTAATCGGGTGGCAACGGCTTGTAAAGCCGAGGGCACACCAAAGTGCTTCGTTAGGTACTAAGCTAGGTTTTACGTGACTCATATACTAGATGATTTCATGCTTGGCCACACCAAAGTGCTACGCACAAATTCATTCGACAATTGGGAGCGGTTGAGTCAACACACGATGTCACTCTCAAAACTAACCAATTTCATTACAACTTACCATCTTTATTTACTTTCTGCGCAACTTCATTCCAAAGTGATTTTATTACAGGTACATTTTTCTATAATTTGCTCGATGGGTTACACAAAGGCTCCCTTTTATACACAGCTGTCATTAAAACTTCCGCCATCTTGTAAATTAACTAACACGTCTGTTCGCTAGGAGATTCACTCGATGACTAATCGTCATGCAAAATGGCGCGGAGCGTGCAGTGTGGCCACTGCGATAGTATGCGGTACGTTGGTTCGCTAGGATATGTCGCTTAACTCACAACAAGGCTCTAAGTATCAAGTGAGGCTCCTACCTGTGTGGCCGAGACCTAATGGAATGTAAAAAAACCGACAAGTGACAAGTGATAAACCGAGGAAAAAAGACGGTCACCATAGATCAACACATATATTTGAAGAAATATTACTATCGAAATGTTTAAATCCTGTCTGTACGATTTTACATTAAAATTTCCTTTGACTCAGTAACATAAATAAATATAACCCGGATTCTTAACCCGAGCCTTGTAATCCACACTATTGTAATTAAATAAAAACTTACAATGTTTTAGCAAGCAACATATTAGATTGATATGGATAGACCAATCTGTCATATTGTTTGATGAGCCGGATCTGCTAGTAGTAGTTAATACGAGTATTCGTTGCTATTTCTATAGATACATTAAATATTCATCATCGGAATATTATACCAGCGGTAATGTTATAATGATTTATGGGTGTCGGGAGTCACAAAGGAGCAATATAGATGTATGATACAGGCGTAGAATAATCTAGTCCTTCCCAAACTTATTGGGTTGATAGTGTAATTCCAATGAGTGAACAAGGGCGTTATTAAAAATGTGTCGAAGCAAATATTTTTTAAATTTCATACAATTACGTCTTAGTATTGAACATATTGGATACACGTTCCGAGTATTTATATGCTCACTCACTGCATAAAATAACTGACCAAGTTGAAGACGAAAATACCGAATAAGGCGTGGTACTTCGATTGGACGTTTCTTCTTCTTTCAAATGTGTAAATCTGATATCTCACTGTGTGTTTTAATACGAGATCGTACATGGAAGCAGCCCTCCTGGTCAATAAGCATTACTATATATTCATTTGTATACAGATGTTTAAATGCGAATGTTTAAATACAAATTTTATATGCGAACATTTATGTGTGAGTGTTTATATAGTAACATGTTAATACGCAAACATGTACGTGAAAATTTAGAAGCGAAGGTTTATATGGTAACATTTATACACAAAAATGTAATATATATATGAATGTTTATATGCGTAGGTTTATATGTTAACATTTATATGTTAACATTTATATTTATTTATTTATATAAGTAAACAGCACAATGTACCTTATAACAAAAATAATAGTGAGTGAGTGAGTGCTCAACACATTAGATTGACAGAATATATAAAACAATTATTTAACACAATTACAACAAAAACAACCCGAAAAAAAAACAGGTATTAAATCGTACAAAATCACGTTACCAACACTATACGGGGCCGTCCACAGGCGCACAGTCCGCACTGCGCAAAAATACTGAAGAAAAATCATTGAAAAACAAATTGAAAACCAAATACAAATAGAAAACAATGTATAAAATAGGGACTCAGACCGGTGCAATTTCACAAATCCTCTTCAGTACGGGGAAAAATATTAAAAAAAAACACAATAATCAATGAAAAAGCAGTTCAAAGAAGTTCTTCAAAAGACACGCGGGAGCCCATTTCAAGGATCGGATATTCGGAAGTGCATTTTCAGGCACTCCTTATAGATCAGCAAACTAACTTCAAAAATATCCTGTGTAGTCTAGGTATGCGATAATTCACAAAATAATTTGTTCCATAATTTTCACATGGAAATACATATGTCTTGCAGCATGTGAATGTTTATATGCGAGTGTTTAACATAATGTGAAAAAAAACATTTTATCTTTTAAGAGATCAGGATTCTTGTAGTTTGAGGGCCCGGCTCAATAAACCAGACGGACGAAAAAAAATTTAATCTTAAGTTCATTGTAATTTTGATATCCAATTTTTTTTCTTTGTGCCCTTTTTAATTTTGCCAAATTTTATCTGTTATTCTATCATAGAACCGATGGTCAAATAACACAGAAACCAAACTAAAGATATATGCTTAATTAAACAATAAAAAAAAAATATTTTCACATATTTTTTATACGTTGTCTTTTGCAAGAATTATTAATTAAATTTGTAATATTTTAGCAAGTATTACACTGTTTATTATGTAAGGTAACCGACTCAAGGATTCATTTAATCAAAAAACTTTATTTCCTTTGAAATACTTTTTCCCTGCTTTCCTTTCGAAATTGGGTCTTTGTCAGCCATATTGACAATAAAATATAAGAAACCATAGAAAAAATCTTGGAGAACTTTTTAATTGAAATATAATTTGGATATTATTCCAATTTGGCTTTAAGCCACTTAGTACTTCAAACACCTTTTAATTTGGTGATGCAAGGTGTTATGAAAGATTTCTTTAACGTAATTCATTACCGAATCACGATCTGTACACCGTAATATGTTATATGGGTATAAATTAAGTGCTCTCGGTGATTATTAAACATATAAATAACAATAACTTTAAAAAAATATCAGTACCGTTAATATAAACATAACATAACATTAATATAAACATAACATAACATTAATATAAACATAACATAACACATTTGTCTAGAAATTATTGGTATATACAACTATTTATCATATTTAATCTAATCGATCTGATTCTCACATTTATAAATATATTAGATAAGGAATTTGTTAATAGGGAGCTCACTATTATAGGGTAGCTGGAGAACACCATTATGTGTTTTTTTTCTATTGGGAAAGGCAAAGAAGACAGAGTGCTGAACTTTCCTATCTCGACATAATTCCTACATCCATATACCTTTCCACAGAGTTCCTGCTGTTTCTCTTTCCTTGTTTCGACATTTTTCACTTGATCCGACCATACTTTTCTCATTCGCCCTCAATCATGGCTCTCATTCATATTTGCCTTGTAAAGCCGTTCATTATGTCCAAACCTCCTCAGCGCTCTTTTTACCCTGGTTAATACACTAGTTGTTAACTCACATTCATCTTTACTTATTATATTTCTTATTCTATTCTATCATACGAGTACATCGACATAGCACATATTTGCCTTGTAAAGCCGTTCACCATGTCCAAGCCTCCTCAGCGCTCTTTTTACCCTGGTTAATACACTAGTTGTTAACTCACATTCATCTTTACTTATTATATTTCTTATTCTATTCTATCATACGAGTACATCGACATAGCACATATTTGCATTGCAAAGCCGTTCATCATGTCCAAGCCTCCTCAGCGCTCTTTTTACCCTGGTTAAAACACTAGTTCTAAACTCACATTCATCTTTACTTATTATATTTCTTATTCTATTCTATCATACGAGTACATCGACATAGCACATATTTGCATTGTAAAGCCGTTCACCATGTCCAAGCCTCCTCAGCGCTCTTTTTACCCTGGTTAATACACTAGTTGTTAACTCACATTCATCTTTACGTATTATATTTCTTATTCTATTCTATCATACGAGTACATCGACATAGCACATATTTGCATTGTAAAGCCGTTCATCATGTCCAAGCCTCCTCAGCGCTCTTTTTACCCTGGTTAAAACACTAGTTCTAAACTCACATTCATATTTACCTATTATATTTCTTATTCTATTCTATCATACGAGTACATCGACATAGCACATATTTGCATTGTAAAGCCGTTCACCATGTCCAAGCCTCCTCAGCGCTCTTTTTACCCTGGTTAATACACTAGTTGTTAACTCACATTCATCTTTACTTATTATATTTCTTATTCTATTTTATCATACGAGTACATCAACATAGCACATCTTCTCGATGAACGAATTTCCACCTCATTTTCTCGGCTCCTTTAATTCATTTTCCCCATCCACGTTTCACTTCCATGCATCAATGCAGAACTATATGCTATTATGGATCATCATTTTAGCAGATCTTGATATTATTTATTTTGAAAATATGCCTTTTAGTGCTCCATTGACTTTTTTTTCTATCGTAACTCACCGTTTAAAATCTCATTCCACCTTTCCATAGTCTAAGAACATTTATGGTTGCATCTAACTTTATATTAAGTGGTTTATTGATATGAGTGCAATCTTTGACCAATTTTTTCATCAACCCTAAAATATAAAGAAATTTTGGAAACAGATTCTAGTACAGAAATATTTTTTGAAGTTGATTTATAAAAAAATTCAGTAACTTAATTAACTTGTAGCTGATATACAATTTCAAACATCACAACTTGCAAGAACTCATTTTTATTTAAATTGAGATTTATCAAATTCCACAGTTATTAAGTCTCAAATATAGTAATTTGTTTTGTATCCAATATCTTAAAAATATCAAAAATATTTATTACGTACGAGTATATACGAGTATTTTTTTTCCACATACGAGTATGAACGGGAAACTACAATACTCACCAAAAACAATGTGCAAACAGATGAGAGAAAGAAGAACGCGTGGTATGTTATATCAGTATATTACTACGGGCCGAATCCATAATTCAATATTAACATGAAATACTAAATCTACTAAACATTTTCACATACGAGTATGAACGGGAAACTACAATACTCACCAAAAACAATGTGCAAACAGATGAGAGAAAGAAGAACGCGTGGTATGTTATATCAGTATATTACTACGGGCCGAATCCGTAATTCAACATTAACATGAAATACTAAATCTACTAAACATTTTTTTTAAACTAAATAAATTAATATTCAATGTTGAATTTCGTACAAATTGATCATACCTTCCACAGATAAGAGAGTCAAGTGGTTTCATTAGTTCGTTTTCAAGTAAGGAGCGACGAAGATCTGACTCAAGCAAAATTTATAAAACAGCGACAGATGTGAGAAACAGATGACAAAGAAACGAAAATATCATAGAACTAGGGTGTTATCATAGAACTAGGGTGTTTTCTTTGAACTAGGACGACGAGTTTGGCAAGCCTTAGATGCGATTATTCGATGACAATAAAAAATTGCGAAAGTTTGCAGTTCTTTTATAAAGTTAAACGTTAGACGGTAAATGGTTGAGTATGTTGAAGACAAAAAAATATTGCAATTAAAAGCAAAGTAACATATTTAAATCGAATGTTTCATATTTTCTCCTAGTGTTTCACTGTCTTGTGACCCAGCTTAATTTTGGGGTTAGTTCTAGTCAGCATGCTTTATGTTTATTTATATGCGAACGTTTATATGCAAAAAAAAATTAACCTACATCCTACTTCAAGAAATGTCAAATAAAATAACACATTATAAGTCTAGGTACTACGACCGAAAATAAAACGTTACTTGACTTTTATTTACTTAGTGTATGTACCTTGATAAATCTTGGAGATTTTTTTTCACGTTGATAATATGTTTTTATGGTGACACTTTGTTACTAAACAATGCAAATTCTTAAAAAGCAAAGTTTGTGCCATTTTTCATGTATTATATTTTTTAAGACATAAACTTTTAATTATCGAATATTTCGAATAGGAAATCATAAATAATTTTGTTATATCGCTAATTATGTTACGCTCATCTTTACGATATGTATTTTCTACCTTATAACACATCGATCCATAAGTCCCGGGACTAACTACTAAGACTAACTACTACTATTTGTTTGCCAAAATTTATTTATTCATCAACATAGTCTCCTTCAAGAGCGATACATTCATTCCAAAGCTTTCCTTATGATATCTTCAGGATATCAGTTATCTCACGCCACTTTACTTTGCGATTTTCCATCACGATTTTGAGGGTTTTTTTATTTTTTTCTGGTGTAACATCCTCATTTGGACGACCAGAGCGTTTAGCATCCTTTGTGTCTGTACGACCGCGTTTGAAATCAGCATACCACCGACAAATGGTTGTTTTCAACGGAACAGAGTCCGGATAACACTTTTCAAGCCATTGCTGAGTTTGAATGGTATTTTTTCTCATTAAAAAGCAATGTTTTATCAACACACGAAATTCGGTTTTATCCATTGTTTTGAAAATAGCAAAAGTAGCGTCACTAAAACCATTGTAACTCAATGACACAATGTCATGAAAGTTTGAAATGTAACTTATAAAGGTTGGTACTAACTGAGAATGGTATGGATTTGTTATTAGAAGCGCCATCTGTTGGTAAGTCCCGGGACTTATTGATCGATGTGTTATCTCGAAGATTTTTCAAGCGGTATGATCCCGATTTTTTTAGGAAATCAATGCTTTTGTAAATTAGTGTCATGTTTTATTGGAAATGTGTATGTTCTATTGACCCAAAAGAAACTTAAGAGGACTTAAACATTCTTTGGTTATTTATGTTTGCTAATGGCTTTATTACGTATCTCTTATGTTTTAAAATCATTCTTTTTAACTTTTATCTTGGATTAACTACGAATAATATTTTATACCTGCTAGATATTTTGGTTTCAATACTACGAATTAAGTACCAGTCACCTTGTGTACATTTCCTAGGTTAAATTGAAAAGTTCTTCTAAAGCATTTACATAAATAATGCAAAATTGACCTCGAAACCAGATCGATAATAAGTATAACACTATCATCAGACAAATATTAGGTGAGCAACACAACACAAACTGGGCCATTCCTCACTTGGGGTCTAGACTTGAAATGCCAAGGAGCTTCGGTCCAGAACGTAAATTACCAACTGGCAGACGGATGTTATATCAGCTAAAGAGCGATGACTCTTATTGATTACACGATACTACAACTGACTTTTTAAAGGACCTCCTCTGGGAAATAAATTCATCATCTCAATGTGAATTATTTGATTTGTAAACAAATTGATACTTTTTTGTATTGTTGGTAGAATCTGGTGCATAAAATATTACTCGATTTACGATCAAGATCGATCTATGAACTATACATTTTCTCACAGAAATCATATTGGACAGTTAAGAGCTGGAATAAAGAAGTTTGTGATAAAAAGCTGAAAAAAATACGTGAAAATTTTTAAAACATGACTTGAAGAATGGATCTTTTGATTTTTTTTGTAGGGTATTGTTGAAAAATGGTATTCATTAAAAGAAATTCTTGTGTATACAATTGACAAATTGTATTTGCTTGAAAGTATTAACTAGTAAAAGTAATGATACATATGTATGAAATTTTCAATAATGATTACTTAATAATTTTCCATTTCTTAAAAGTAATGATACATATATATGGAATTTTCAATAATGATTACTTAATAATTTTCAATAATGATTACTTAATAATTTTCAATAATGATTACTTAATAATTTTCAATAAAGATTACTTAATAATTTTCAATAATGATTACTTAATAATTTTACATTTCGTCTTATGACAACCTCTGTGACTTAGTTGATAAGATGCTTAACTTCCGTCCGGGGGTTTTGGGTTCGATTCCCTATAACACCTAAAAAAAGAGTCATTACGTAACAATACGTGTGCGAGTGTTGTTTCTTCACGTGCGGTAGTGTTACCAAAAATGACAAGCCGTTAGTTCCCAGCTTAATCCAGAGGTTCTGATTGGGAGACGCTTTAGGGGATGCACTGATGGGATAAAGAATAAACTGTTTCAGTCATACAGTATATTGTATTCAACCGAACTTTAGATACATTACACATCTAGAGAGACAAAAGTACTCAAAGTATAGTATAATAATGCACACCGAATTGTATTTGAATTACCAAGATATTGTGGTGTTTCATTCTGATCATGAGATTCTTAATCAGCATCATATGACAGGTTTTGATGCACTTCAGACAACGCATATGGAGAATACATGAACGTATAATGCTAATTGACAATTCATTAATTCGAGTATTGCAAGTCAACAATTCATGCGCACTGGAGAATGCGATTAGAAAATAGATACGAGTAAATGATTATTGTCACAAAATGTATCGTCTTAACGGAAGAGTAATTAGCTTATAATCGAAGATTTTTAATTTGCTTCAAATAATTTATTTTTTTATTAAACAAAGTAATATATTGTTCAAATATTTGTCAAGGCTATACCTATATACAAATTTATTACTTAACTAATCTTATTTATATATAATAATTTATGAACTTACTTAATCTTATTTTCCAACATGTCATTTTATTTTTATTTTTTATAATCTTAATATATGATTTCTTAGAAATAATTAACACCTAATAATTACTAATAACTAGATAACAATTCTTACAACTGATTATTTAGCAAGAACAAGTCCACTCGTTCAGGCTACTTGTATTCCATCATATTCACTCAGACCTTGGTCGTCCCAGCTAATACTGTAGGTGGACTAGTCATGCAACAGATAATGCTTCGGGAGCCTGTGCCTATAACGGCAGGGTAGGTCGGATTTACTCTCGTAAGCCCCCAGGGTAGCAACTAAGGGATTGTTGTGATTTTGTTGACTTTCATAGAACTTCACGGTCCAAGCGAGGATGTGGTGTTGTAGGGTTTCTTCTCGCTGTTCGGTCGGGTAAGGTTTGTTCTGGGATGGGTGTTAAAAGATATCTTGAATACCTTGTTCTGCATTCGCTGGAGTTTCAGGTGATCCGTGTTGCTCACACTACCCCAAATGGGTGCATCATAGGTCAAGATAGGACGAATGAGGGTTTTATAGAGAAGGAGCTTATTTTTGGGTGAAAGGAAGCTGGGTCAATGAAATATCGAACTGATAGCCCCTATGCCTTTGTGACTCTTCTGTCTGATGGGTTTTCCACGTCAGTCGCCGGTCGAAGTGCAGGCCGAGGTATTTAACCACGTCCTGCCATTCAACCAGGCAACCACCGATGAATAAGGACATCGATGGCACTCTTTCCTTGATTTTGCGGGAGAACATGATAGTCTCAGTTTTGTCGTCATTGATTTTGAGACTCCAGTCCTGGAGTATTTCTCAAGGATCTCAAGAGCAATCTGAAGACGGCGACCAGCTCGATCCACCTTGAGTGACGATGCGTAGCATGCCGCATCAAATAATGATATTAATATAAACTTTCTTTATTATTATTTTATATAATGTATAAGTACTTTTATGTATTTTTATATGACTTGCTTACACACCCTTGCTCACTTGCTGGAATAAATAATAATAATAATGTATATTTTTTTAATAAAATAAATCAAACACTTATTTTTCAATTTTGTATTCACCACTGTTTTATTTGAGTTCGCTACCAGTTTCCAATACCTCCCGTCCTCCTCGTCAGGTGAAGTTAACTAACAGTGGGGAATAATAAATAAAAAATAAATGTTTTATTTAGTTTATTAAAACAATTATAAACATGACACCACAAAGTGAGACCACCGTCTTTTCTAAGATTCAAGAAATAATAATATACCTTATTACTACATTGCGAGTATTTCTTTCAACTAATTAAATATGTAGAAGAAGTTCTAAAAAAATAAAATAAATCTATCAATAATACTCGTATCCATTTCTCTCTGCCTCTTTTACATTCACTATACAAAGTGACTTAAGAGAAATAATTTCATTCGAGTATTTAATATCTATCACAATCGTATGTCATAATAATAGCACTATCAGTAATACAAACCATTAACCAGTAACAATGTCGTGTCTTGGGTATGTCAGTTGTGTTCACACGCCAAAATCAAACAATGGGAATAATTTCATCAAAGTTTATTGCACCGATTTTACATTAATTTTAATAATATTTATTATATCAGGTAATATTACTTCATATTGATTAAAAAATTGCCAACCCAACTCACATATGAGTTATTTAAAAAAAAACAAATATGTCTGTCTTTTTTTTCCCTTCTGTTCATTAATTTGGCCCAAGTTCGTAGATTTTATTTATTTATTCATATAAGTGAACGGTACAACGTACCTTATAACAAAAATAATAAAAATAAAAGAGTCAGTAGTGAGTGGTCAACATATTAAGGTTGACAGAATATATAAATATAATAATTTTTTTTACACAATTATAACAAAAACAATCAGAAAGACACAGGTATTAAATCCTACAAAATCACACGTTACCAACACAATACAGGGTTGTCCACAGACGCACAGTCCGCACTGCGCAAAAATACTAAAGAAAAATCATTTAAAAACAAATTAAAAACTAAATACAAATTGGAAACAAAGTGTTAAATACGGAATCAGACAGGTGTGACTTCACAAATCTTCTTCAGTAAAGAGAAAAAATAAAAAACAAAATAAAAAAGTAGGAAGAAAAGTTCTTCAAAAGTCCTCGATAGACACGCGGGATCCCATTTCATTTTACCTGTAGAAGCATTACCACCTGGCTCTAAACTGCTCTGGAGTACCTGGAAATCTCATGACGGACTCCGATCCAGGAATTGGGAGAACCAAAGAACATATACCAAAATGGGGAATGTTTCGTGATGGATCGTCTCTCTGTATCTGCGGTCTATGCGACATTTGCAGCAGGTATTTGCACGAAGGAAGACTTGATGCGTAGAACATCCAGTGCTGCCCACGTGCCATAATTCTGAGTAGAAGTAGTGTAGTGTCTTTGACACGATAAGAATATTGTTTGGGGTACAGAGTGATGAAGTAAGTTGCTTTAAGTGATTTCTATTCTCCGGCCTATCCGAGGCCTACTCCTACGTAATGCCAAGTCGAGTGAAAAGTTTCCTTATCTGGTCGATCCATCTCTTCCTTACAGTCCTCTTGATCTAACATTTCAAATTGATGTGGTAGAGTAACCTTGGCCTAGTAGTAGGATACTTATCTTCCGCCACGGGGCTTAAGGATTTATTTTTAGACTTTTAATCAGCGCTTTGGTTGGTTAGAAAAACATGTTAAATGGCAATGGCCTCGTAAGGTTATGCTGTTTACAGTGTGTTAAATGTCACATTTTAACTTAAAGGATTTCTAGCTCGCAAAAGGTTCATGTACGAAAGGTGTTCGAAGTTTGAGTATTCAAAATATCGTGAATATTTTGTGAACGCAATACGGTGTAATTCCAGCCCTATTGTTTTTCAAGTATCAGGTTTCTTGAGTGACTGTGACTCAAACTAAGTTGAATTTGTTCTGTATTGTGTATGTATAAACATGGATGTAACTCATCTGCCTCGGTACAGACATGTGTCCTAGTTACTAGTATAATACTTCTCAAAAGCATGATTCCAAGCGAGCTTAATTCATCAACATACATTTCATTGTTCTTGAATACATTTCAAATCTCATGGAATCACCTTTTTCGGCAACCATGAATTTCGACTCATGTAACATATATTCATTTTAAAATATATTTCTGAATATTTTAGTTACGTGTTTTAAATTAGTACTGTTAAATTATTTAAATTTTTTGTCACTATCACAATATCCTCGACGACCTCCGTTGCCTAGTCGATAAGACGCTTGTCTCCCAATCTGGAGGTTGTGGGATCGATTCCCGTTGGAATCCAGATTTTTTGAAAAGGATTCTAGTCTGGTTTTCCTTGCAGAGCAGCCTGGAGAGATGGAGAAAGATCCTGGAGGAAATCGGCTTAAAAATGAGTAGGAAAAAGACAGAATATCTGTACTTGCCATTGAAAGACCCAAATGCCACAAATCCTTCAATGCAACTGTATGGGGAAATATTAGCCAGCTGTGACTCATTTAAGTATCTGGGCTCACTCATTCACAAAGACGGAGGGTGCGCCGCGGATATTGACCATAGAATAAGTGTGGGATGGATGAAATTCATATCGGTAACAGGAGTCTTGTGTGACCCAAAAATGCCTATAAAACTGAAAGGAAAGGTATACCAGACTATCGTTAGACCCGCAACTATGTATAGCTCAGAATGCTGGACTATGTACAGCTCCTACTCTAGGCAACTTGAAACAGCAGAAATACGAATGCTTAGGTGGTCGGCAGGAGTATCACTGAAAGATAAAATTAAGAGCTCACGCATTCGTGGTAGCCAGGGAGTCACTGACATAAATAGAAAGCGGGAAGAGCGACAGCTGAGATGGTACGGCCACATAAGACGGAGACCACCAGACCATACTGTAAATCAGGCAATGTCTGTGGATCTTCCTCGACAGCCATTCAGAGGAAGACCAAAGAACTCCTGGATAACTCAATGCTCCAAAATCCTGCAGAGAAACGGCCTAGATGAAAGCGTCACTCAGAACCGAAGAATATACAGCCTGAGAACGAGAAGAGCCGACCCCAACAGCCTACCTAGGGAATGCGTTGGGACAAGGCAAGGAAGAAGATTCAAGTCTGGTTTTCAAGTAAGGCCTCTTTAACATCTTTCTGGTTGATAGGAAGACATTGCCACATGACAATAAGCCCGCCAGGTTGTACTGTATACAACAAAAGTATAATAAAATACAATATAGTCTATACACAACATTTATGATATCTAACTATTTATATGTTATTAATAACATTTCACTATTGACATGCAGAAAATATACACGTATTTATGGCGGGCGTACTGCACTTAACATGACACCTGTGAGGAGTTTCACACTTAAATAATTAGCATTCTGTTTTCAAATTAAGTTAAGGTCCATTCTAAAACAAAATATAAGCGTCAAAAGACAAAAAAAAAACAAATTAATATAACACAGTGGCAACATATGCTCATGGAAGCCAGAACCCACAATAAGTTGTATTGATGTGGTTCGTGATAATGATCATTAATCAAAAATATTCGATCGTTTATCAAATTCCAGTTTTTAACTGAAGCGAATCAAAACTTAATTTCGAGATATTTTCTTCGTGCGATTAGATATTAGATACTTTATAAGCACAGAAATACAGGGTTATTTACAAATTTAGTGATGACTGTATGATATAATAACATATGTGCCTCGATCTGTTTCTAAATAAGTCAAGTAAAACAACGCTTATATATTTGAATAAGTCGGGTGACCAAAGAAATGTTATACACATGATTTCTAAAGAGCATAAAACCCTCTTTTTATTTTTGAGTTAAGCTCTCCACCTTAAAAATTACATCCTGATGTAAATAAAAATAACAATATTTTGCTTTAAATAAAGTGTTCATCATAACTAATGTATGGTTTTTATTCTCCTTTAAATGTTTTATCAAATTATATTATGCCAAGCTGCTGAAAATGAATCAAGTCTTTCTCTCACAACATATGTGGAAAAATTATAACAAATCACAACTATAATAAAGAAATATTACTTGAGAAAGAAATAACTTTATTTTGTTATATTTCATTTACGTTCGTTATATTCCTCATCAAGACAAATTTGAGGTCATCCCTTTTTTAGAATTCGTACTTCTAGTGATTTTTTTTCGTAATAATTGTACGATTCGGGTATTTTTAAATCATAAAAATCGTAAAAAAATAGTTTAAAAAAATATATGAATTAACTTTTTAGTTAATCACTTCCACATGGAAACAAAATATCGATTTTCAAAATGCAACAATATCAACGTGTCAAATTTAATTGAAATGGTCACTTCAATAAGCGTCTTACTAATTACCTTTCAATATTTCAATTCACTCTCAATTAGATCATAAGAGAACATGAAACATAACATACTCGTAAATACCAAAGTAGCGCATTTTACTCGTAATGTGTTGGGGTGACCATCTCGTTTTTCTTTTTCCAAACGTTGAAATGCGAAATTAATATAAACTAGGTAAAAATAGTTTCGATCGATATCTTATGGTTAATTTATATCGTGTACGAGTTTTTTTTTTTTTTTTTTTTTTTTTTTTTTTTTTTTTTTTTTTTTATTAAACAAGTAAATTATTATACAAACATTTGTTGAGGCTATACCTATGTACAAATTTATTACTTAACTAATCTTAATTATATGTTATAATTTATGAACTTATTTAATCTTATTTTCCTACATATCATTTTATTTTATTTATTCAATCTTAATATATGAGATCTTAGAAATAATTAACACCTACATACTACTTATAACTAGATAACAATTTTTACACTAGTTATTCAGCAAAAACAAGTCCACTCGTTCAGGCTACTTGTATTCCATCACATTCACTCAGACCTTGGTCGTCCCAGCTAATACTGAAGGTGGACTAGTCAGGCAACAGATAATGCTTCGGGAGCTTGTGCTTATAACGGAAGGGTAGGTCGGATTTACTCTCGTAAGCCCCCAGGGCAGCGACTAAGGGATTGCTGTGATTTTGTTGGCTTTTATAGAATTTCACGGTCCAAGCGAGGATGTGGTGTTGTAGGGTTTCTTCTCGCTGTTCAGCGTGAAGTCGGGTAAGATTTGTTCTGGGATGGGTGTTAAAAGATATCTTGAATGCCTTGTTCTGCACTCTCTGGAGTTTCAGGTGATCCGTGTTGCTCACACTACCCCAAACGGGTGCAGCATAGGTCAAGATAGGACGAATAAGGGTTTTATAGAGGAGGAGCTTATTTTTGGGTGAAAGGAAGCTGCGTCGATGAAATATCGAACTGATAGCCCCTATGCCCTTGTGACCCTTCTGTCTGATGGTATTCAAATGGGTTTTCCACGTCAGTCGCCGGTCAAGGTGCAGGCCGAGGTATTTAACCACGTCCTGCCACTCAACCAGGCAACCACCGATGAATAAGGGCATCGATGGCACTCTTTCCTTGATTTTTCGGGAGAACATGATGGCCTCAGTTTTGGCGTCATTGATTTTGAGCCTCCAGTCCTGGTAGTATTTCTCAAGGATCTCAAGAGCAATCTGAAGACGGCGACCAGCTCGATCCACCTTGAGTGACGATGCGTAGCATGCCGCATCGTCAGCAAAGAGTGCGAGTTTACAGTTTGGGGGAGTAGGAATGTCGTGTGTGTAAATGTTAAATAGACATGGTCCAAGTATACTGCCTTGGGGGACACCCATAGGGATGGGCCTGGCGGATGACGTAGAATGATGAGTGGTGACTGTGAAACTTCTATTGGAAAGGTAGGATTGAAGTAGTTTCACGAGATAGAGTGGAGTGCCAGTGAGGAGAAGTTTGTGAAGAAGGCCATCATGCCAGACAGTATCAAAAGCCTTCTCAAGGTCCAGCAGTACCATGCCAGTACTTCTGTTCCTATTGAAGCCCATCGACACGTCTTCCACGACACGGGTAAGTTGCTGGACCGTGTTGTGTCTTGTTCTAAATCCAAATTGCTCATGAGGGAATGTATTATTGGATTCGTGATGGAACACTAGCCTTGAGGCAACCACTCTCTCAAGGATCTTGCCAAGACCTGGAAGAAGGCTGATGGGCCTGTAGCTAGTTGGATTTTCGGTAGGTTTATTTGGCTTGTGGATAGGAACAATGTTGGCTACTTTCCAAATACTCGGAAAATACCCATTAAGGAGTGAGGCATTTATTATTTTAGTAAGAAAAATCCTCGCTTTGAGTGGTAACTGTTTAAGAAGGCTATTGTGTATATTGTCGGGACCGGGTGCTTTTCGTGTTTTAAGTCTGTAAGGATACGACCAATTTCGGACGGGGTGCAAAGTTGCACCTCGTTTTGGTTGGTCGGGGAGTAAGCAAAGCTGGTGAGAGTGTCCTCGACAGCTTTATTGACATCAACATTTCCAAGGTCGGAAGTGATTGAGTACGTATTCTCATAAGCGTCCGCCAAGGCATTAGCCTTGTCACTGCCAGAAACAGCCAACCCTGAGGCTGTGCGCAGAGGTGGTATGCTTTGAGACGAGCACTTGATACCCTTGACGACTCGCCAGAGAGTACCGTTACCCGGTTCTAGAGCTGCCAATTTTCTCTGCCATAGCTGGTTTTTAAGTAGGCGGATTTCTTTTTTGATTTCATCTTGGAGGACGTTTAGAAGTGTTTTGTCACGTTTGTCTAGTGTACGTCTGTAGGTCTGTCTTTGTTTGTTTTTTAGAGATATAAGGAGTTTGATATGAGGAGTAAGAGTTATTTTGTATGGAGTGACAATTTTGAGGGGAACATTTTCATCACGGGCATTATGGATGAAGGTGGAGATGGTATCTATCGCGGTATCAATGTCCTGTGGGCTCACCAGAGTTTCTGGTGATAGGCAGAGCTGGTTGTGGAGGTAGGCTTTGTAACCCTTCCAGTCAGCATTGGCGTAGTCGTACTGCTCCCTGAGGCTAGCAATCGGCCTCACTCCCAATGTGAAGTAGACTGGGAGGTGGTCTGACGAGAGAGCTTCTAGAGCAGTCAAGCCAGAGATGTTAGGGTAGTTTTTGACAACGGCAATGTCCAGTGTAGAAGGGCTACGGGGGTTGGTGAAACAGGTATGTTGATTTGGATAGAGTATTTGACAGTTGTGGTTTTCCATATAATTGTACAGCGTCGTTCCGTTCGGGTTAGCTCTCAAGCAGTTCCAGTAACGGTGCTTGGCATTGAAGTCCCCGGCCATGATGACCTTGGGCCCCAAGGCCAGCACTGCCTCGATGTCCTTTTCCAGAAGTGAACGATAGCCGGTACAATATGCTGCCACAATTGTGACTGTCTCCCTGTCAACCTTGAGGCTGATGGCAGTAGCCTCCAAGTTTGTCAGGGCGGGCGTGAGGAGTTGGGTATGATGGATAGTGTCTCGGATGAGGATCGCGGTGCCTCCACCTCTACCGGAAACGCGATCCGATCTATAGATGGTGAAGCCACCGGTGCCTCTCACACGAGATACAGGTTTTAACCAAGTTTCCGTTATAAGCACAATATCTATACCTGAATTGTTCACCAACAGCATCAGCTCCTCGATCTTCTGCTGCATGCTGTAAGCATTCCAGCAGAGCACTTTCATTCCAGAGAAACTCGTCATCACGCTTATCCTACGAGCTGCTCAATGATCTCGAGGTAGATCATAGTCTTCTCGAGCTTAGTGGTGCAAGAAGCGAGCCTGCTCCGGGCTCCGATGACAAGGCGCATGATGGCGAGTAACTCGCTCTCTCCGTTTGTGAACGTGTTAATCGGGGGCGGGGGCAGGGGCTGAGCACGAGGAGGGTGGAGTGTTTGAGTAGAAAGGGGGGCTATAGGAGAGGCTGGTAGGTGAGGTGGTGAGGCTGGAGTACCGCTGGCTACCTGGCTCCACGAGCGATGGTCCATCCGGGGAGCCGGTACGCTGCGTCTCTTATGTAGGCTGGATATGTATTGTTGGCGGCGGGGGCAACCACCATAGTT
>CATKWJ010001194.1:0-23643 GCA_949825065.1 Odontocerum albicorne
GTGAAAGCGTAGGATGCTCAAGGTAGCTTCTTGAGTGAGTGGTTTTACATTAAAAAATAGTAAAACAAGGAGGTTTTATGTCAATCTGGTTGTTTAATATTTAGATAGATTCATGTGAGAAGGAATTACAATAACAAAACAGAGGCCACTGGGTGATATACAAATATTGAATTGAAAGAGGTGCAGAGGATGGCATGGTAGTGTTAGTGGAGAGTGAGGATTAATTAGTCTGGTAAGTAAATTGTATGAATAATATGAAGAGAACAATCTGATAATGAATGTTGCGAAATTTAAGATCATGGTGATAGAAAAAGTAATGAGCGATGTCGAACGGCGTGTATCAATACGAAATAAAATGTATGGGAAACTTAAATAAATTCGCATATAGGTATACGAACTGAACAGCATGAAAGTCTGTGCATACTCCACAACAGTACTTTAGTATCAACTATGATTTAAGAGAGTAAAACGAAGGTGGGAAAAAATACTGAAATGAGCCGAATAAATACTGCAGTAATATATACACTAAAAATAATACAGGGGGGGGGGAGGGAGGAGTGATAATGATGTAAGACAGAATACAGAATGAAGTAATTCGGATATGTGAACGAAAGACTGAAGTGTTGAGTAAGATAAAGAAAATCACTCTGACATATTTTGGACATGTAGAACGAATGAGTGAATATAAAGTGCCAATGTGAGTGGAAGGCATGGTAGACGAAGACCAAAAAAGTATTGTTAGATCAAGAGCATTAATGATATTTTAAAAAAAAAAAGGAAATGTTAAAAGGCAAGAAAATCTTTCAAGTTTTATGTAATGATGTACGAGTATAGATGTTTCATTAAAATATATTGAGTGTTTTCACTATATAAAAAAATGCATTTTAATAAAATACCACAATATAAAAATAAAACTCAGAGAAACATCTGTTTCCAAAAGATTGCTGAGTATTTCCAATCATAATCCAAAGCCAGAAAAATGCTATGTTAATTGATTTCGACGGTAATTTGGGAGAGAAGGCGTTCTTATTAGTTTTATTCGAGGGGAGCGAAGCAGGGTGGAATTAATCAAATAATTGCTACGTATAGTGCTTAAATATGAATATACCATCTCATTTTCTATTTGACATCGATAAAGAGAAAATAATAATAATAAACGAATTATATCGGGCACTAAATCATACTCGTATGATAGGTATATACTCGAACCATCGAGTGTTAAAAACGGCTTCTTTGATAATTCATTACAGTGTTTTAGTGATAACTTAGATGTACGACTATGCGAGTGAAACGTGGACGTGGAAAAATACTGTAGAATACAGAATGAGTTGACAAGGCATATGTGAACTTAAGACATATGTATTGAGTAAGACGAATACGAGCACTGTGAGATGGTTTGGGCATATGAAATGAAGACTTACGAATCAAATATATAGGGCAAATACAAGTGTAAAGCGTGAGATAGGAAGACCAATGAAAGTATGGCTGGATCAAGTGAAAAATATTCTAAAAGTAGTATGAACGTAGAAAAGGCGAAATATGTGTGTGAAGAGATAGGAAAGTTTGGCACTCTGTACTCTGCCTATCCCGTCAGGGAGATGACGGGATGGTATGTTAATTTTATTGAAGTACATTTTTAGTTGTATACAGTACAACCTCACGATACATGCACATACACACAATCAGCTCGATTCCTTCTCGGAGTAGGCAGAAAGAAAAGAGCACTAGACTTTCCTATCGCAATACATATCTTTCACCTCTACATCCAAACCATTTCTACAATTTTTCTAACTTTCTATGTTTCATTCTTTCAAAATACCATTGACTTAATCTTTCGCTACCACGCCTTCTACTCACATTTGCACGAAACATTGTTTTTAGTCATTCTTCATTCATTCTTTCTACATATCCAAATCATCTCGCAGTGCTCTACTTCATCTTACTCAACACATCAGTTTTAAGTTCAGGTATCTTTTATCACTTCATTCCATATCCGGTCACACGCTGTCACCTTATGTATTCTTCTCAGATCATGCATTTCTACACCTTTTATCCGGCTCATATCAGTTTTTTTCTACGTTCACGTGTCCCTTCCATACATTAAAGTTGGGACCAAAATACTGTTGTGGACTATCATCTTAGTGGATTTTGATACGGTTCGAGTGGCTATGTTTTCTATCGCTACGCTATAACATAATATAATATACAATATGATAAGATAGAAGAGAGAAAAAACTAAAATGTTCATACACCCCTATCCAATCTGTCTCTGCGGTGAGGGTAATATCCGTATCCAAATGGTGTTGATATATTTCTAGGGGATATATTGCTCCACTTAGAATGGTATCACACAGCGACCTCTAATCAAGAGCTCCCAATTAACTCTACCGATCACTTCCTATTAAGTAGAACTTTCGGAAAGTGCTTTATACAAATTGAGTTTTCTTGTAATGCATTATTAATTCTACGAGTATTATTCCTGTTTTAAGTTCCTGGAAAATTGTAAAATTATTTGTACACCACTTTTACATTTGTATTCATTTGATTGTAAAGATCGTTAATTGTATTTAATCTTATTCAATTTGAATGTTGCGTGAATTAATTTAGTACGGATAAATTTGTACTCAGAAATCATATGAAACCATGTGTCATTTCGCTAATTTTATAGGTGGGCAAAAATAAATTATTTTTTTTTACAAAGTTATAAAGATCGTTGAAGACATTTTCTTCTTTACTTCTATGACATTTTTTTCAAAAGCGTATTCTAACATTGTACATCAAAGTCCTGATTAAATGTACAATAAAAAATATTTAATACCGATTTTAAAAACATCTTTTATTGCACGAAGTGCAGAAGTCGATCAACAAATATGAACAACAGGAACTGATGAATAACAACGGCATAGCCGTTCTTGTAAATGGGAATGAACGTGGCTATAATATATATTGTTGGCACATGTTTTAAGTAATAAAACAACATATTTTTCAGTTTAATAACTTGTTTCCCAACAGTTTCTGATTATTCGTAATTCTTGATTATCCAACCCTACTGCAATCTCGTTTAGGTCGAATAATAGGGACCATACTATTATACTATTGTAAAGTTAAAAATATATCTAAATTGTTTCAAAATGAAAATGCCTGAGTTGTATCATGCCTTCAGGGTACATATATGTAAGCTTTGTACTGATGTAATAAGCAGAATGAAAGAGAACACTTCAAGAAAGACTGATTAAACAAATTCACACTGTAAATGTGAAAGGAGAGTGCCATTAAATTTTAGTTGTATCAAGATAATGAAATTTAGAAAGAAGGAAAAATAAGTAGTTAGAAAATGGAACGAATATGATTTCTATAAAAAGGCTTTACGACTTTAGATGAGGTGAAAGAAATGTCACGGTCGTAAAGTTTACCGTTTTGTTCTCTTTGCCCACATAAGAAAACAAATGACGTGATGTATGGGTGTAAACGCATTGAATAATTCATTGGTTATTGCTTTATTTCCAATCTCTACGAATACTCAGATACATGTCACAAGGCATGAATTCAAGATCAAAATGAAATATTTGTCGGGTTTGATCATCATCAAGCATCAAATCTGAAGTCAAGCAGATTACCACCTGGTAACGGAGGTCGTTAAAATGACAAAAATGAGGGCAAAAAGAAAATGGTTCAATAGTCGTGAAACATGCCAAATTAAGGTGTGAACCTTATCACGTCGTTGTTTGGATTCCATAATTGAAAGCAGTGAGGATTGTAGTAGATTTAAGAAAACAATATCATTAATTTCTCTGGCGCCCTTTTCTGGTTCTAATTGGTCAAAAAACGTCCTTTCGAGTATTAAATTAGAAAGAAAAATGATACAACTACTGAGTAAAAAGTGAAGTTTAAGATTTTGACTTTATTTGTTCTGTTACAAATGATTTTATAGGCAAGCCAGTGTTGAAATATGCACTTACAATCAACAAAGTAAAATATTATTTAAGTTTTTTTCATATTTACCGGTACGTAATTATATCAGTATATGCGTATACGTACACACAAATGCATCCGTGTGGTAACCGGGTTAAAAAAAATGCATCTTTACTTACTATCTTTTAAAGTAAACCTAAGGCTTATAACCCACTGACGACACATGTCGCGCATGGCAAAAATGGCGCGCGATTTTGAATGCGTTACAAGATTACGGTAAGCCTACTTTAAATATATTATAATATATAGTAGTTCGAAGAGATCACAAGTGTTTTACATATTGTGTTTACAATAGTTTACAACGTCACCAGAGGAAACCTAAATACTGGATTCATCCTTTATTTCTTCAATAAACTTAGTATTATTTGCTACCCTAAATCGAGAATAACGGACTCACAATCTTATTTTTTTAATTAAACGAGAGTGAGTGTTAAGTATTTAGATGAATTGTTAAAACTTTCAAAGGAAGGTATAGAAAGGGATTATATATTATTTTGATGAAAGCATAAGTCTAGAAGAAGAAACTCTCTCCTTAATTGCTTGTCATGGCCTTATTCGATTTCAATAAGAAGAGAAGCCGAAGCCGAAGCCGAAGAGATTGCCACCTGGCAATAAGCCCACCAGATTGTTTGACAATGAAGTGTTGCTTAATTTTTTTGTATCGATCATTCTGTTGCGTTTCTTACAACTGAATTAATCGCGTGCGACGTGTCGCACCAATGTGTATATAATGCCTATATAATGTCATGATTAACGCTGTAGACAAAGGAAGTGTGAGCGTGCATACCGTCGCGTGCGTGCCGTGGGTTATTGCAATACCGATTGGTATATTTAAAAATCGTGCACTGCAAAACAGTCTGACCCACGCGACATATCGCGCCAGTGGGCTATTAGCCTAAGACATTAAGTGTTATTAAATCTCGTATGTTACTTGATATAGGTTCCTCTTTTTAAGAAGGTTTAAATTTCGTAGGTTCGAATTTACTAATTCGAGAAGTATCAATATTTTACGTGTACTATATATGTTCTTATATGGAGTATGGGTGTTAGTAATAAAATAAATTTTAATAAAAATTTAGATTTATTTAAATACTTAAAATGAAAACATTTTATGAAAGAAACAAACACGCTAAAACACAAGTTCCAAGTGGTTTTACATAAGGTTAGTTCACTTACGAGTGCCGGGTCAAATCAAGGTCTGAGATTGATACAGTCTAGAACTTGGACCATCGATATAATGGGGCAGCCGGTGAACATGTCCTCAGCTTTAGTGGCGTGGCGGACTGGAGAACTTCAAGTTTGGACCAGCTTCATTCCCAGCATCTTGTTGTTCTTGGCGTTGCAACGGCGATCTTCAATATAGCAATACCGGCCATTTAGTATGCCAAGAAAATAAGTAGGATTCTCGCTTCTTGAGGCTGTGTCTCAGGCAGGTTAAATACTTCTATTTCTGAAGTACATATGTCTCCGGGCAAGTGAACAAACGATTTTTTTAGCATTTTCAAGGGCCGCATTTTACCCGCTCCGCTGTTGGTTTGGAAACTAAGTAGTCATTTCGTTCTAAGCGGCCCTTTTATGGTTGACTACATATTAGAATGCAATATGGACGCGAATAATTTATAACTTGACCAAAAAAACCTCCCGTTTGAGTCATCAAAAGTGGTCGCAACAAGCTGTACAGAAACTAACAAAACATTATATAAAATTATTTTCTTTACATGTATGAGGGTGTTTGATGAGCCTAAGAAGATAATTAATGTAAACTATTGTTTGTTCAAAAACAGTGAGATATATTTTAATGGAAAATAATAGTAACATAAAAGTTAAAGAATAGTAACATAAAAAAATAGGTAACTCGACGGCGAATGCTCATTTAGCATCTGCCTAGAGAAATAATTGCGTATTTAAAGTAGTGAAACTTTCGAGCAAGTTGAAAAATATAACATTTGTTGGATCTAATCAATAAGCACGCCTGTGTGCAGTCTAGACATAGAAGAAAATGTTTCGAAAATATGAATTCTGGAATTCAATTAAGTTAAACGATAATTATTTGTCAGTTTTTAAAACGGATAAAAATGAAAACTTTAAGGATCATCTAGATAAATATTGCATCACAATATTGAAGTAAATAATCCATTTATTTAAATAAAAAAAAAACCAAATTTAGAGAAAAACACTTCTTTTAAGTATTATCATATCCTCCAAATCGTAGGCTTGGGGCCCCATTCTTGGAGCCTTCACGAAGTCCTTTCAACAGGAATTTTCTTATTCATTGTGTTCCATTTTAGGAATCAATTGTCTTTAAAAAATTCTACAGCTGCTTTCCTAGGTATGTCAGGAGAAATCCATGTAACATTTATTGTTCTTCCAGATTTTTTCTAAATAATTGGCTTATGCAAACATTTAACTGGCACCCGTAGCACACGTACATATAAGCTAATTAATAAGCATACATAAATACCTACAATCATGCCGTTCCCCTGTCAGGGTAGGCGGAGAGGACAGAGCGTCAGACTTTCCTATCTCGACATATCCTTCGCCTTTCTAAGATCTATGCACTTTCTCATACAACTCCCACGATTTATCTGGGTTACGTTTCCTTATTTCTAAATATCATTCACTCGATCCAACCATAATTTTCTTATTCATTCGTTCTACATGCCCAAACTATCTTAGAGTGCTCTTCTTCATCTTACTCAACAAATTAGCATTAAGTTCACATTCCCCCCCTAATTCCTTCGTTTTATAAAAGATTCCGGTCATATATTTTCCGCTCATGAATTCTTTGCAGTGTACGTATTTTCACAGCATTTATTCGGATCCTGTCTGTCTTTTTCCTCATCCACGTTTTACTATCACAAATCCAAGTTGGTACGAAAATACAATTGTGGACTATCATTTTAAACCAACTAATAAGCGGACTTTCAATACGGAGTAACATGGATTCTCTATCCAGTGCCTTACATTACTTCTTTTTCCTTCAAATTATCATTTGGAGGATTTTTTTACTCCAAACAGTACCCAGAGTCTCTTTTCAGACCACAATTATCTGCCATTATATTCATATTCCAGCGTCCCAGTTTACCTTTTCTCCATATCTTTTATACCCTGGTGGAACATCTATCTTTGTTCTTCAGTAACAGTACTTACATTTTCTGGAAAATAGTTAAGGTAGAAGTGGAAGAAGTAATTTTATAAACTCATGCTGTAACCTTAAACTTTTCTAGTATATTTTCTACGACACCACTATAATAAGCATCTTCATGGTTTTTAAAAAAAAAAGTATTTTTTAAACCAATCCATGTTTATTTTTCTATTGTAGTCATCTATATAAATAAAAATGTAAATGTTCGTATATTATAAATGGCTAATCTCCGGAAGTTCTCTACCGATCGCTTTGAAATTTTGACTTAAGTTGATATTCGTCAACAGAAATGTTTTTTCATTTTTATATATATATATATATATATATATATATATATATATATATATATATATATATATATATATATATATATATATATATATATATATATATATATATATATATATATATATATATATATATATATATATATATATATATATATATATATATATATATATATATATATATATATATATATATATATATATATATATATATATATATATATATATATATATATATATATATATATATATATCGGTGTATAAAAAAAATTTTGAAATCAGAAACAAATACGTATGCGAACCTGTGTTTTGACAAGGAAGTAAATTCTTTGACAGCTATCAAATTTCATTTTCGACGTTTCGGAATTTATTATTGAATATTCAATCATTTAGTATATATAAATAAATTTTTTAATAATTTAATGTATAATAATCTATATAAATAAAAATTTAATAGTAAATTTTTAAATAATACATGTTTTTTTTTTCGTAAATATATTTATTCTAGACACGAACTGATTACGAGTTGGTTTTATATTTTCAGTGCGATGTTTATTACGACATTAAAATAAAACTTGATAAAAAATAGTTATATTGTCATAAAATTGACTTAGTGATTATGGTAAGTTGTTTAAGTTTTAAAATAATGGACTTAAGAATTATATTTTATGAAAAACTTCCATTATTGATTCATATTTCAAAAGTTAACCTAACTTTTTTCAAATTTGCATTAGTAGAATAATCAGTACTTATATCTAATCAATTTTACAATTGAATTTAAGCTTAAAATATAAAGCACTTACAATTATATTTTAAATATAAAATTATAGAAATGATTAAACCGACGGGAAAGAATAAAACAACAAGACCGTTTAATTCAGAGAGTGAAAACGAATTAGGAACAATTAATGATTTCAACAAAAATCGAAAAAGAATGAGAAATGTAGAACAATATTCGTCATCAGAGGATGAAAATACTATATAGATAACAACAGAGAAAAGAATAGTGACACATACATCCAAAAATTCCGAAAAATTAAACGAGATACAGGGAAAATATATTATACTCAAACTGGAAACATTATTCCTGTATTATACATACATAACATATATTTAACTTAAATACACATATAATTATTAAATAATTTTAAAACAATGACTTTAATTTATTATTACTACTGCTTTTTGTATCCTCATGTTAATTTAAGATAAAGTTGTATTATTTGTCAATAATTTTAAGTACTTCTATAACCTGTCACATGTTCATTTGTATATAAAGACACTTTAATGTCATTAATTAAATAAATAAATTATTTGGTGGTACATAAGAAAGAAGTACCCGTAGAAATATCGCAAAAAAAAATAAAAATTAAAACAAACTTTTACGCTGCTCAGTTCCTTTTTTAATGTTTCACAATTTTATATGTTTTAACTTTCTTTTTTCGTTTTCGGTGCAATCGATCTGCTTTAGTTCATCAAAATATCGAAGAAGCAATATAACGACGTGTATCCAGACTTGAGAATGCACGGGGATTATCTCGATGTTTATATTTCAAAATCTATCAAATCGTATGTAGAAATGGAGATTTTTTTAAAATATTTCCAATTATCTATTTGTCTTTTCTTAAAATTTAATTAGTTACAATTATCGCTATGTGTTCGATTAACATTTAATAAGTTACTTTTATGTTTCGCAATTTTATATGTTGCCTGAAATACTCTACTTTGTGGCTACACGTAAAGACGTTGAAATTAACTACAAATATGCGTGTCCAGCTGCAAAACGATCGATCAGCTGAGATATTCTCACATCAACCGTATGTAGAAATGAAGATTTGTAACAAGATGTATTGATTTGTTATTATTGTTAGTTTTTTGTAATGTATTTACCTTAATAACTTGCTATTTATTAGAATCGAGCCTTATATTAAAGTCGATAAAATAATTATAATCACTGAATGTCTATATTTTTTAATGTTTCACAATTTTATGTGTTTAAACTTTCTTTCTTCTTTTTCAGTGCAATCGATCTGCTTTAGTTCATCAAAATGTCGAAGAAGCAGCAGAACGACGTGTATCCAGACTTGAGGATGCACGGGGATCGAGATCTGTAGATTCAGAACTGGTTCGTTCTCAACATAATGTACGCGACAGGCTGATAGAGACTGAAATAGGTCAGTAGGAATATCAAAAGTATCTTTTTTATATAGAATTTAATTTTATCTCTATGTTTATATTTCAAAATCTATCAAATCGTATGTAGAAATGGAGATTTTTTTGAATTAGTTCCAATTATCTATTTGTATTTTCTTAAAATTTTATTAGTTACAATTATCGCTATGTGTTCCTTAACATTTAAAAAGTTACTTTTATGTTTCGCAATTTTATATGTTGCCTGAAATACTCTACTTTGTGGCGACACGTAAAGACGTTGAAATTAACTACAAATATGCGTGTCCAGCTGCAAAACGATCGATAAGTTGAGATATTCTCACATCAATCGTATGTAGAAATGGAGATTTGTAACAAGATGTATTAATTTGTCATTATTGTTAGTTTTTTGTAATGTATTTACCTAAATAACTTGATATTTATTAGAATCGAACCGTATATTAAAGCCGATAAAATAATTATAATCACTGAACGTCGTTACAAGGTTGTATTGGGGCAAATTTGTGAACTGTCATAAAAAACAGAACGTTTGATATTCATCCGTTTGAATCGGACCAAGCTTTGCTCTGAAGAATACGTTCATTCGCGAGATGCAGTTGTAAATGACGGTAATAGAACTAAGGCTTTAGTGATGTCAAAAGAAGAATCGGTTGAAAAAGTATTTCCCTATATTCAAATCACTTATAAGAATCAAGATTGGGTGAGTGAAAGAGCTATTGTTGGCGCCAAGAACAAAGACGTCTACGAACTTACCAATATTATTCAGTTCCTTTTTTAATGTTTCGTAATTTTATATGTTTTTGTTATAACTTTCTTTCTTCTTTTTCAGGATAAACGCGACAGACTGAGAGTGACTGAAAGGCATCAAAAATATTGTATACCCACAAGCATTGTGAATTTAAACATAATTGAAACGTGCGCTTTCTCTTTTCTTTCTTTTCCATTTAACCAGACTGAGCCACAGCAACGCGTGGCCGGGTACAGCTAGTTTTTAAATAAAAAATTTCATATTTTCATGGTCGTCGTTTATATGACCCTACGAAAATTCCTTTAATTTATGCTTCTGATAAATGAGGAAATATTGGTTAGATATTTGTAACAATATAATTTTTACCTTATGCCTTGACCAATTGCTTCATTGATAATAATAATATAACATAAAATTTCGCAATACCAAAATCAATGTCGGCCTGTGTTATTGAAGTGTATCTCTTTTATTTATTTAGGTTTTCTGCGTTTTTTTTTTGCGTGGGGAATTTAAAGCATATTAAACTTAAAACCGCTTTTGTAATTTTAATTTTTGATGAACTTGCACCATACTTTTTTTTCTGTTTTGTGTAAACATACATTATTTTCTGTTTTTATAGTGAGTAAATTTTTATATTTGTTATATGATGTGTTTAACGGTTGTTTGATTTTTTTTTTCATTTGAATTTTGCATAATTTTTGTAATTCAAATAAAATTTTTGTAAAGTTTGCAGCCGTTAAAAATAAAAGGTTACTTCTGTTATTGTTAGATATTTTCTTATCATGTATAAAAAAAAACAATGAATAATTAAATAAATATAAAAGAGTTTAGTCAGAGTTGTTTAAGTTGTTTGTCCAAGAAAATAGAGTAAGCATTCATCTGTTCAATTTTCTTGCGTATTTGGATTGGAGTGATGTGGTTCCATGACTTTTGTTTCAAGACAAACATGATTTACACATCTATTTTAAACATAATAGAATATTTTGTGGTTGAGTGGTGTTCATGTTTACCATGTCTGTAAATATGAAACCGGAATTTGCTCATAGATGGCACTAGTTGTCAATATAGTGACTGTCAAGCCACGTCATTGGCGCCTTTTTCGTGTGTTTACATTTGTCAAAGACTTTTAACTCACAACAATACAAGTTTAATACAACAACATATGTTTTCATAGCGTTGAACATATCTGTTTTAGTGCCTGAAAACTACGATTTGCGGACAGCATTGATTTTCTGTTACCATTTAAAAAAACTTTATTTACGCATCGAATGCTTGTCGAAGCTTACTGTGAGCATGTTCTTAGTAAATCACAGTGCTTTGAGTGATTTAAAAAATTCAAAAGTGGCGGTTTTGACGTGAGAAACGAAGAACGTGGAAGACCACCTAGAAAGTTTGAAGACGCCGAATTGCAAGCATTATTGGATGAGGATGACGCTCAAACGCAACAACAACTCGCGGATAAATGTGTAGCTAGCGATGGGCAATACTTTGAAAAAAATTTTTTTATCATTTTCATACAATAAATGTGTATTTTCTATAAAAAAATTCCGGTTTCATATTTACAGACCTATGCATATTAAAGATAGTCAAATGAATCGAACATCCTTAAGGATACAAAATATTCGAGAGCTCATAGTTTAGTGGTCTCATATTAGATATTATACGGTTATATAAGTTTCGGTTTAATTGCACTTAAAAATATTTTGAATCTTTTTTGTTTTGAAGAGTTTTGTTCTGCATTAGTTTAACTGTTTTTTTTTCTTTCACATTTTTATAATTATCGCTTAAAATTATTGTACGTGCTTATTGTTTATGAAAAAAAAAAAAAAAAAAAAACACGGGTAATTTTTATTTGTTAAAATGTTTGATCCATTTATTATATTCGATATTGTTTAATATGATGTTTTGTCGACTATTTTTAAGGCAATTTTAAACAAATTTTTAAGTAGAGTAATATTAGTACATATCTAATATTTAACTAGAACTACACGTATATTTTATCGACATTTTATATCATATACATAAGTCATGAAAAAATATTTCGTATAAATAGACACTTAAGGTTAAAACAGCAGAAACTTAAAAGCATTAAGAAACTAACCTCCGAGAAACATATAAAAAAATTGGTTAACTCATAAAAATAACATGATACTTAAAATTTCATTACAAATGCGAAGTAAGGAGTAGTAGACATTTTAAGAAATTCAACATTTTACGTCTCATGAGATTATCCTTTTCGTTTAAACTCTAAAAATTGTAAATACATCAAAGGGATGGAAAACCTATAATATGGAGAAGGAAATTAATTTATAAAAACAAATGTATTCGAAAACAAAACAAAACAAATCGATAAAAATTTCCAAAAAAAATCGTTCGTTCTTTGCAAAAAAACCTGTTATTGACAGTTTAATTCAAACTGAAAATTGTATTATTTTTTATCATTAAATCAAGTAATATTGGGTGTTAACATAAGTTGTGTCCGTTTTTTTACAATTTAAAAATGAGCACGAAAAGTAAAACAAAATGGTAAAAGTTATACGTCGCCCATAAGAATTTTTTTTTGCTCTACAAGATATTGTGTTTGCTTTTACGTTACATATACTATTTTATTTGATTACAAACCTTCAAAATGGAATGTCCAGTAGACGAAAGTGAGCATTTTCGACACCTCCTTCTGTTCGCGTTCAATCGATGGAATAAAGCTTCCAAAGCTGCTCGCGATGTTTGCGAAGTGTACGGCGAAGATGCTTTGAATTAAAGGATAGCTTGTCGATGGTTTTTGCGTTTCAAAGACGGTAATTTCGACCTGAGAGACATGGAGCGTTCCGGACGACCAGTGGACTTCGATGAGTACCGCTTAAACCATATTATTTATGAAGATCCCCTTAAACCACCGTAGAATTGGCTGAGCAGATGAATTGTAGTCACGTGACTGTATACGGCCATCTTAAATCAATGGGAAAAGTCCAGAAGTTCGGCGCTTGTGTTCCACATGTTTTGAGTGATAACAACAAAAATCAACGTTCGACAATTTCTGCTGGTTTGCTCGCGCGTCATCGAGCTACGCATGGCCACAAGCAAAGGTTCCTTTACTGCATCATGAAATGGTTTGAAAATGAACCAGGTGATGAAAAATGGTTTGAAAATGGTGATGAAAAAAAAAATTGTGATGAAAAATGTTTGAACTTTTACCATTTTGTTTTACTTTTGGTGCTCATTTTAAATTTAAAAAAAAAAACGGACACAACTTATGTTAACACCTAATATACAAGACAAACAACCTACATACAAATTCTTAGCTTAAGGACTTATCTTATTTGTATACGAGTATTATAAGTATTAATTAAATAAATTTAAATTTTCTACATGTCATTTTATTTTTAATAATCTTAAAAATAATTCTCAAAGGGGGAAAAAATCAAAACATTGTCACTCTACTATGAATAAGTAAAAATTTCTTTTGAATAAAAAAAAAGATAAAATTATTTCAACTTTCAAAGACGATTTCCTATATATTTTAAATATTTAACAAAGCTGTTCTTAGATAAATAATAGAAAAAAGAGGCGTATTTAGATTTGTTTATCGTTTCCAAATACGAACCTAATTTTAAGAAATCTAATGTGGAGCGAGATAGCAATTTATGTGACGTTTTCAGATATATTTTATTTACACTGTGAGTGGCATATATCGCTTTACACATGGAGAATGAAAGTTGGCAAAATATGTTAGCAGCTTGATTATTAAAAAGCTATTATCATTGAGATTTCTTCAAAGCCACTTGAAAGACTTAGATTTATGCTATAGCACAACACCTCACCAATCTCGGTACTCAATGGTTTTAAAGCTTAGATTATCATTTTTTTAATATAGAGGTTTCAAGTGAATTTATAAATCTGATAAATTCTGTTGCGCACACTGTTCCGAAATGAATTTGAATGAAAGGCTGTCGCCCTTATATTTTGCAATTAGGTTCTTCTCATGCACCCCTACCGATTTGGGTATCCTCTCTACAGTGCGCTTCCCATCAATATGAAGCGGTCGTTCAGATTATTAGCGATTGTTTTTATCTATAACGAGTACGAAGTTTACAAAAATAATATATTTTGTGTAAAAAAATATGTTGATATTTTTCTTTTAATTTATCTTTAAAATATGCCTTAGTTAATATTGTTGTTAGAAACTGGAAAATATGCCTGGATATATTATTTTTCCAGTTTAAAAAATATATATAACTTAGACAATTGAAAATCAATGGCCCAAAATATACTTTTGAGACATGTTAATTTTTGTTTCAACATTCTACCTGGCATGCTGGACAACGAACTCTTATTAAATTCCACCCTCTTTCTTAAACTTTCTGAGAAAGGATTGTATTTGATTTGACATAACTTTATAAGGTTATTCAAAATATCGTTGATAGTCAAATACGTTTTCATACTCGTGCAAAAAATATATGGAAATTTAAAAAATGAATCAAGAATCAATCGCGTTAATAACAATTTGCTAACGGCCAGTTTCCGGCTATACTTTATCAACCGTGAGAATATAAAATTTGTATAACTCCACGACAGGATTTATGAATATTTCTAATGTAGATATTAGTGAGTTAAAGATAGTCCTTCTGTAATATTTCTTAAATCTTTGGTATCGTGTTCGTGCGCAGAAGCTGACTGACGTATACTCGTACTCTGAAAAATAATTCCTAAAAAACTCATTATCCTATAATGTCTAACGATGACTATAAAAATCCCAAATCTCTTATAAACCAGAAATGTTAGACACGCATTTAGATCCTCGGCAACACCTTTATGAAAAATCAACTCCATTGTTTGAAAACTTAAAATTGAAGTGTCTGTTTATAATACTCGTACGCACGTAACCTTAATTGATATCAACATTACCAGGAAGGAATGTTAATTAATCCCTGATACCATTTTGATGCTATGTAGCCGTTTTTTGTAAAATTTAATGTGCTTTAAAGGTCAATTTTTAAGGATTAATAAATTAAAAAAACATTGTAAAATATGAGAAAAAAAAGTTCTACTTTATAGAAGTTTACGTCGTTTAAAGGTCAGTTTTTTAGGATTGATAATCCAAAGTTGAAGCATGTCTCACCACCCACAAGGAGTTAATTTGTGTTCTATAAGTCGTTTTTATCTCCTTTCTTATGAAGGAGAATTACTTTTGCTGTGTTTCATTTTGTGGGAATTTTCCCGCTAATGCAGTGTGTCATTATTTTTGCTAAAATGCAGTATATTTCTTCTCCTGCTGCCTTAAGGATTTCTATAGGTATGCCGTTATCTCCTGCCGACTTTCCGTTTTTCATACCATTTATGGTTTTTTTCTACTTCTGTAATATAAATTTCGGGGACTTGTTCATTTGTATGGTTGTTCGGTCTATCTCTCGTGTTTTCAATGTCTTGAAAGAGTTCTGAGTAGAATTCGTGGACTCGCTTTATGATTTTTTACTGATTCTCGATTTTGCTATTATCATTTTTGAGCAGGGCCGTTATTTGTTTGTTTCCGTCACTTAGCATTTGGGAAGCTTTCTTGTAGCTTTGGTTCTGTTCTATGGTCTTTTGTATCATGTTTAAGTTGTATTTTCTTATATCTTCTTTTACCCTTTTCCTTATGGTTTTGCATCGCTTGGAATATTCGATTGATTATCATATGCTGTCGTCTTTTTTGAAATATCTTCTCTTTGTCATGAGTTGTTTCGTGTTGTCCTAAAATTTTCTTGGTTTTCTCCTCTCATAAGAACGTGCAGTTTACATTTTGTTTGGTGATGGAACTCTTCTCTTTTATATGATAGAAGTGCTTCGGTGTAAATTTTTGCGTTTTGTCCTCTATCATTCTTTTATTATTAACCAGGATATAATCTATTTCATTTAGTGTACCATTTGGTCCTCTCCACGTCCATCTCCTTTGTAATATCTTTTTAAAGAGCGTGTTTGCTACGTGCATTTTTCCTGCTGAAGAAATATCTATCATTCGATTTCCTCTTTCGTTTCTTTCCCCGTAGTCGAAATTTTCCGTGCATTCTTTGTCATTCCTGGTTTTTCCAATTTTCGTATTTAAGTCTCTTACAATGACTTTAAAATGGTGTTTTCTCTTTTGGTTGAGACTCGTAAGGTCATTGTAGAATTTTTCAATTTCATCATCACTGTGACTTGTGGGTGCGTATACTTGTATATTTGAAGGTTGTAAATTTTATTAATTTTAATTGTCAGCATTGCCATTCTGTCTGATGGTGCTGTAAACCCGACAATATTCGTTTTAGCTTTTTACGTACCATAAATCCTACTCCACTAAGTTTACCCGATTCAGTTCCTAAATTATATAAGATATTTTCATTTGGTCTCTCGATAAGTTCTTCTCCCGTTCTTCTAGCTTCACTTAGTCTCACAACATCTCATTTGATATTTGTGAGTTCTTTTTCTAGTGTGAGTAGTCGATCTTCTCCTCTAAGCGATCTGCAGTTGAAGGTGGCTACATACAGTTTGCATGAATGTAGTGGATTTACCGTATTATTTTGTGGGATTATATCCCTCTCACAGATGGTGTGGTCAATACGGAGAATGAGGGTGAGGTATGATTTCGTATAAATACAATCATTTTTGTTTGTTTCGTCTAGTGTATTTGGTCTAGCAAAAGTTCACTGACACCTCCTACATTTGGCAAGGTCTAGAAAGGAATTAGATTAGTACACATATATAATAGCTTGTTTAGGTTAATTTTGAAGCAAGATAAGAAAACGTGTTTATTAGAGGGAAAATATAGAAATATGAGGTATTTTAAAGGGGACCGGTTGGAGAAATTCCAGAATTCGCAACACATACAGTATACGTGGGTGTCTGCAACGAGAGTGACGTACTACAGCCAACGACGACTGTATCCAGGAAGTGTCATTTGGCATTAGCAAACCATGTGGAATGGAGGGGAGTTAAGAACACATAAATTTTCATATAATATTGCATATGTGTATGTTCACATGTTTTGTATGCAAAGGGATTGTTATGCGCATGACGAAATTGTCCAAATATTTTACGTAAACTAACTTTTACGTTTGACTATCTGCTCCTATATTATTATATATAAAGTTCTCACAAAAAAATATTAGAACATATTAGAAGAGAACGATTTTGTGATTTAGTAAAGCATAATTTCGTCTCAAAGTATATTTACATGTCTTCTTTATTATTTACATGGCTAAAATTGTGGAATTGGGAGGGGGGGGGGGGGGTTGTTAATTTAGCAGTCATTTATATGACGAGGTAATTTTATATCTAGTTATATTTATGCAGTTATATTTTATCACTGTACGAATCCGTGGCCATAGTCACGTAAGACGGCTGTGTTTTCAATATAATCAAATTTTGTAGGTCAAAAATATTGATACATACATAATTATTACGTCAGTTATTTAACTAGGTATGGAGGTTTTCATTTACTAAGTAATCACTTAATTTAGATGTTAGTTTGTACATAATAGATATAAGTAAGTCTTTTAAACTATCAATTATAGATCTAGCACAGGTCTTCGCGGTTCAACGAACACGTTTATTTTCGAATTTATATTTATTTTTATAGCTTATTAAGTTATTTGTTTCACTTTATCACAATATAGTTTCTTGCTACTCGTTTGGATACAACGTGTTTGCGAGAGACACGTACGAAAACTAATGTGTTTCGAATATACTCGTATGTATTATATATTTGTAGTTTTTTAGGTGCCAAAGCATTTCAAATTTAACGTATTTTTATAAGTGATTTGTGTACAAAAAATGTTGCATTTGAAAAATATAGAAAGATACGAGATCTAGGTAGTGTTTATATTTTGCAATGTTGCTCAGTATTTATTTTATATTCATATTTAACATAATCTTTGACGAAATATCAATACGTAACTTCTAACACCGAGATACTTATTGAGCATATGTATTTAAAAAAAAAATATTTTCAAGTATTATATAAGAGATAAGTTACGTCTAGATTCTTGCCATGTTTCTCAATACATGTTTTTGTTTGGATTAATTTTTTAGTCGTTTAATTGCTATGGTTTTTCGTCAATTATTTATCTAGGTGTAGGGGTATTTATTTAACACTTTAAAGCAAAATTTACCCATGCAAATATTGTTTTGGTAACGCCAATAGTTTATTATTTTTACCTTTTTGTTTGCTTTCAGAACGCTAAGAGATTTGTCGAGATTTTTTCTCCGTGATTTATTAAACTAGATTACCGCTTCTCACGCTGAAAGCTATTCGCGTAGTTGAGCTTGACAAAGTTTTAAATATCCAATAAATCACTGATCTAGAAATAGAAAACTCATTTCGTTTTATTTTCGTTGATAAGTTAATTTGCTTTGCAGTGGAGTAGGTATATAACACTGCAAAACATTTTTTTATATTTGCATTTTAAGTGAGTCTATTTCTGGATATTTGTTTGGAGTAAACTAATTATCTAGTGTCGTGGTGCTACAAAAAAGAGTTTGATACAATGCGATATATAATTCCTTATTTCAACTCTACGGTTTAGTTACAAAATTTTACCTTAGAGAGTTCGATACTCACTTAAGATCAATGTTTGCATCGATAAACTTTGGTTATTATTGAAATTTCATGAAATATATAATTCTTCCTTTAACAAAAATAGCTACATTATAGTGAACAGTAAGCATGAAAAAATGCTCTCGTATATAATAATAATACGAGTGAGAGGCTTATCATCTTTTCATGAAGGGGTAGGGTTGGGGTGGGGTTGAAGGTGAAGAAGTTGAAAAAACGGCCAGTGGCATACCTGAAAAGACTATAAAAAGTTTGGCAGGAATTGAAATTGTAAATAGCTACGAGTATGTCGCTCGTAAGAGTTTATCCAGCTCAGTTAAAATTTCGAATTTGGCAGTTAGATATGGTGTGATGAAGACTCGAACGAAGATTAAAAGCAGGAACAACGGCTGATGCTTTCTTCTTGCAAAGCGAGAGAATGGAGATAATTTTAGCGGCGATAAAATCCGACTTGACGTTAACGGGCGTGAAGATGGTCGAAAACTCCGATAAATTTATTCCCCTCGAAATATCGAAAACGACTGTGTCCAAATAAGTGCAAGAAGCACCCATCGAGCGAACAGCACTCGCGACCGAAACGCAAACCTCTGTTTGGCAACTCAACCACTTACTCTCACGACCGCAAAGTAAAAACGTTCGCGGTAATCAGCGGATGATCTGACAAGTATATCGCGCGCGTGCTCCCTTTATAGCAATTTCGAATTTATCAATATGTTTTGTCTGTACTTTACAAAATTAGAAGCCAATCAGGTTTGAGATGCATTATTTTTTAATCAAATACAAATTTTAATATCTCGCGATCTATATACGACTCAAACTTTTGGGGACTAAACAGAAAAATTAAGGATCATTCCATGCGTTTACAATTAAGGAATAATCTTTAGTAACTCTTGGGAGTATAAACCCTCTGAGACCAGATGTCTTGTTTTCCTAGACACTGCCCGATATTCTGACCCATATTCTGAGTAAGAGGATTCAAGAGGCTAGAAAAAGAAATCACATCGTAGAAACGATAGAGTTGCAAGGAATGTGTAGAAAATTAATGTATGATAGAATAATAAATGAGGACTTTGTAATTAATGTAGATTGAAAGAGGAGGGGCTTTATATGAAAAAAGGAGCATGACTTGACCACGTAAAGATGACTTGACCACGTAAAATATTAAGGAGAAAGATTAACAAATATAATATATACCAGTAGTATAGACGGCACAAGAAGTTTGGGAAGACCAATAAATCTTATTTTAAAAGCTTTTATGTGTGGTGCGGTATATCAACGTGGCAGAAGCGAAATGTGTATGCCGGGATAGAATGAAGTAAATATCTGCTATCTCTGCCTACCGCAATAGAGATATGGCGTGATGATGATTATGATGATAATAGTTAAATTAAAAATGAACTACTTACATTTACACAAAACCAAGTTTTTATTATAAGAATTTGAACATTAAAACACTAATTTAGTTTTTTTCTAAATATGAGAACATCTAAAATAGGAATTTTCAACCAATGAAAAATTTCGTTATAAATGATTTTCAAAATATTCCAAATGTAAACCACAATTGAAACCAACCTGTCTAAAATAACTCGACAGTTTTAGGAATCCCAAATTTCACACTCAGACGGTAAAATATTCATGAAGTTTGCTCAATATTTCACCAGCCTGTATTATTTTATATTTTGAATAAGATAATATTAACAAATTGACATCCAAATCATTATTCTTTAACTTTATACGTCATTCTCAATTTATATATTAATTAATAATTGCTTCATCATGTTGAAAATAAAATATTAAAAGAAAATCAAACACTCCGTTTAATATTTAATATTTTTTGACGTGTATTAAATTTTTGTTGCATACAGTACTACCAGGTGGGTTTATTGTCGTGTAGCAATCTTCTTCACCCAATTAGAAAGGTGTTAAAAAGTTTTATTCGAAAGTCCGTTGGAAAATCTATTTTAAAAATAATGTGTACCAACGGGAATCTAGCCCATAACCCCAGGGCTGGAAGACAGGCATCCTACCAATTAGTTATGCTCTTTGTAAGAATTTGAAAAAAGAGACGAGTCACTTGTTCTTTATTTGTTGTTTATATAGTGCAGAGCTCTCCACATTTTAGTTAACATATATTTATTAATTTAAACCTTGATTGTACTCGTACATAATATATTATGGCTTATTTATTACCCAAGTGTCAATTTCTTTGAATCAACCATACCATATTTTTTATTTAAGTTTTGAGTTAACCTACATACATACCATCATACCATTTACCTATCAGTGTAGGTCGAGAGAACAGATTGCCAGACTTTCCCATCTCGACACATCCTTTACCTGGAATGGATTCTCTAACCGCATTTAAATATGTACTGTTTGTATATAAGCTTTGTCAATTTTGAATGTAAAATTATGTCAAATTCAGTGTGTAAATCGTTGAAGAAATCTTGAAATAATTGTACAGAATATTAAAGCCATCTTACGGATGATTTCCCATTCAATTAAATTATACGCACTTCGACTGAGTGTCACAAGGTAACCTTTAAAGCTCAAAGATTTTGTCTAGACTTGTAACTTGTAACCAATCACATGATATACCTCAAGATTTGAGGTAGAATATTTTGTATTATTTACCCACTTTAAAATTTCTGTCGTGAAGTAATATCTTAAGTGTAGTTATATAATTTTTGTAGTAATAGTAATTTATAATGAAACGTTTGCGCTGTCCCCGATAATTTCAGAGCATCATTGACTGATTTTATATTCACGCCATTTTATCTCAATTTCTTGTAGAAACTGTTTATTTTTGTATTATTGCAGTTGAGGCAGTAGAAAAATTGCGTTTTATTTATTTCTCAGTTATTAATTTAATTTAATTCAAGGCTTTCATAATATATTTTTTCTGAAGTAGTGCATTAAATCCTTGATATTTATAATCATTTCTATTATAATAGTACAACCTGGTAGATTCATTGCCATGTAGAAATCTCTTCCAACTAACATGAAGTATGTTAAAGAGGTCTTTAGAGCAAGTGAAACAATTTTTAAAAGTTATAGGCTGCCAACGGGAATCAAACCTGTAACCCCAGTGTTGTAATACAGTTGCCTTACAACCTGCAGCCCCAGGGTCGCGATAAAATTCCGAATTTGGATCACTTAACCTTGGTTTAGAATAATAGGTAAAGACTGATAAATTCAGACCAGTGTGTTATAATAAACATAAATAAAAAAATATATTTAATATGTCATATATGTTATATATTTCTTAAAAATAGCGATGCACTGACACTTTTTTTATAAAATTAATGTTTAGAACTTGGATGACCGATGCATTTTGTAAGGACGCTTGTAATTATTTGCCGTATTAATATTTCGCAGCAACATATATTATATTAGTAAAAATTATTACGTTGTTTTTCTTATCGTATTATATACTCGTAATTTGACTAGTGCCGTGACCCTGAAAATGAAACAAAACATACCGTGACTGTGAAGGAAAATTGAAACAAATCATATACAGAAGCATTGATCTAATTTTCAAATACATTTTGCTGTCAATGTATTTGTTTAGTATTTGCTTTATTAAAAATGTTTAGTGCTGTACGTGATAATTTGGCTCTCTTGCATTTTTTAAAAGATATTGTTGGTCTTATATTTTTTGTTATGTTCTTAACCTATGCGTGACATTCAGGTTTTTCTTTTCTACATAATTTTTCTATTGCATAAATACATATTCCTTAGGGGGTTCGTATAGAGGACAGATCTACACGCTTTTATATCCTTAAACAAGACTTACCTCGACCAAATCTAGATGGCTCGTCACATATGCTTTTTCTTTTCCTCATGTTTCTTATCGACGAGTATATTCAGTAAAACTCCCCTCAATCATTTTCTTTCACTATTTGTAAAATTTCTAATTAATTCGAATCGTAAGTGGGATTTACAATCTAGAAGAGTCTAACGCCAATAAAATCCCTTTTGAGATGAGTTGGCTCACATTATAAATTATTTCCTAATAAAAATATAGTATTTTAAGATAACCTTTCATGTGTGGGAGAGAAACGTGGACGTGGAATAAGCTGAAAGAACTGAATACATGACTAAGAAGAAAACATGGGGTGATAATGCATGGTTGAATTCGGAATAAAGTGATTAGGTATGAATGTGAACAGTAAGCTTATTTGTTGAGTTACACGAAGAACAACACTCTAAAATGGTTTGGGAATTTAGAAAGAATGAATGAAGAAATACTAACAAAACAAATATGTATATTTCATGCAAATGTGAGTTCTTGGTAAAGGAAGACCAAATAAATCGTAGAAGTTTTATGAGAAAGTTTATGGATCTGGGTGAAGCGAAAGATGTGTTTCGAGAACGGAAGGTCTGGTGGTCTGTCCTCTCATTCTTACCCAAAAAGAAAATGGCGTGATGGTATGTATGTAATAATAAATAAGTAATTGTGAAGTTTCAAATATTGAAACTGTTTCATGGATTATGTTATCCTCAAATTTTCTAGATATTCATGATTCTTTTATGACTGTGTCATATTTTTTTATGATTTCTTTATGATGTTTTCATGATATTTTCATGATTTGTTTCTTCTTTCATTTTCAGAATTAAATGTTTGCTTTTTTTGGGTATTTTAATATCCTTTTTCCACACAATTCATATTTAAAAAAGCATGGATAGAAAATAAATAGAAGATAAATCTTCAAAAGCTCAGCATCTCGTGAACTAGCAATTAAAATGAGTT
>CATKWJ010001195.1:0-25803 GCA_949825065.1 Odontocerum albicorne
TGAATGACAGAGACGACGCTCTACAAAGCCGAAGTTAGCCGATTATGGCCGACAGTCTCTTTCTTAAATCCAATGAGTATTACTTACCACCGGGCACTGTATTTATTGTAAGTTTGTTTTCATATTTATTCCATATTCAAATTACTGTTCAATGGTAAATTTAAAAACAAATGAAGTTCGTTTTTATGCATATGTTATTGAAACATATGTTATTTGTTTTGTTTTTAAATATCTAATATAAAAGGTAAAGTACAAGTACTATGCAAGTGTTGAATGATTTACTTTTTGCTTTCAATCGAGTTACTTAAAAAGTTGAATTATATGTTAAATATTTAAGAAAAATATTTATGTCTCCTGCCTAAGAGAAAGCTCGTATCTTGACTAATGTATATTGTGTGTCGCGTGAATACATCTCATTTTCATTTCGTTATTTGCTTCTTAATCTCGAGTCCCCTCTATTTAGGCCATCCCTTTTTCAAACAAAAAACTTTTTGTTCGATACTTTTCCAGTCATCGCCATTACGCTAATGTGACTTGGTCGATGATTGTTGGTAGAGGCGATTAACAGACATGGCACTCTAAGATAAATCTAATACGCTCAAGTTTTCTCATTCCGCTTACCAAATATAATTTGATAAAAATGTTCTATAATACTCTATTTATGTTTTCATGCGATATATTATAACTTCCCCCTTTTATTTGTTAAACATGTAATATGAACTAATCACTAGTGGAATAAAGTAAAAATTAAAATACCATAAACTATTTATTATTAAATTTTAACAAACCACGAAATAATTTAGCACCAAATAATGTATTATAATAATGGCCTCTTTTCATCTACCAGAGATGAAGGACTAATGCAATTAATTCGATTGTGGCTATGGAATCCAATCCTTTACCCCCATATCCTTCCAAATCCGTTACAAAGTAGGATAGAATTCCTCGAAACCTTATATAACTGCTTGCTTTGTAGTCACTATTTTTATAGATGAGATAGCTACTCGTAAGTCTGGCCGTGTGCAATCTGCCCTTTACGAGCAAAACTTCTCCATAGGTTTATGTTTTCGGCTTGTCCCTCCCTGTGCAGAATATCTTTACCGAATGACAATATGGCTCTTTTTCAGGTGTCCTTAAATGTTAGTTTAGAGTGTTACTGGATCCTCATGGCAACTGTAACTTCACCACACAATACGTTTTGGAAAGTCTTTCTTCATCTAGCGTAGCCTTTTAAATTGCTATTATTCTACTACACCTACTTTATTGAGAACATCAACATTTGTAATCTTATATTGTCACACAATACTCAATTTCCGCACAAACACTGGATGCAGGAATTGTGTCTTTTTTCATTTCGACTAATGGTAGTCCAGATATTGTGGGTAGACCAAAAATATGTTATTAAGGGGAGAAATATCACTCTGAGGCGATTTAAATAATTTCACAATATAAGTACGAATGGAAGTCGTGATAGAGTACAACCAAGGAAGTATAGCTGGACAAAGTTTTTGAAATTTAAAAAAGCGGAAAGGTAAGGAATAATGGAGACCGATAAAATTACATGAGTGTGTGGATGAAGAGAAGACGAAGGAAGTAAATCATGATAGGAATATTTAGCGCTGCGTCCTCTCTATCTACCCCTACTAAAAAAAATATATGATGGTATTTACGTATGGGGTATGTTAATAATGCAAAAAATGTCAATTCAAATAATTATATTGAATTGGGGATAATACACCTTATCTTTGTACAATATGAGGCAAATAAGATCTAAGTTTAAAAACTAGATCTTCTTGTACCCCTTAAAAAAAGCCTCGGGATAGATTATAGAAACACGTGACGCGGTGGTTCAGTGTAATCAAGCGAATAACAAAGTTTTTTTTTATGGAATTTCACTAAGCAATAGCATAAACCTTTTTTTTTTAATGAAAGATATCAAAAAATTGGTCAGTCAGAACCAATGGTGTTTTTTTACTTGGATCGGATTGCAAACAACTGAGAAATAGCAATACTGAGATAAAATATCTTCATTCTTACAAAGAGGATAAATTACTCCAACAATTGTACACCGTCATTCCTGTTCCCTTACCGAAATCCACTTCCCACTACTTTGATACTATTGAGATGGATGTTATTATTGCTTCTTTTGTAGGACAATGCAATTGAACTGACCAAAGTCAACTGATTCCTTGTCCATGTATTTCTCAATATTGCAATGCACGTTTTCCATTTATCATTTTATTGTTGGTTTTTTTGTGTATATCTTCTAGAGTTAACATCTAGAGTTAAATTGGTCTCTGAAGTAGTAATGTAATATTTTACAAAATTTTTTATTTTTCTGTTATTTTGTGGTATAGATTGTGTTATTATTTTAATGTAATCTCTTAATATACTCGTATGTTGAATGTATAAGTTTCATATGATAGAAGAGAAATGTTAATATTTTTTTTTTAGTATAAAAATTTCAAATGTTTCTTTTTCAATATTACGACTGAATAGCATGAACGATACTCTTGATGTAACGACAAAAAGTACTCCTAAGAAGAAATTTTGAATTTGAAATATTTAGAAATTCCACAAACAAACGTCCAAAGGGTTTTGATGTCAATAGTCCAATGTTTCGGAATTGATTTTACTTGCAGACCTCGTTCAATTTCCTTTATCTCTTGACAAATCTTCATTTTTCTCTATCACCCAATCGTGGTCGTCGTTGCTGGGCCTCGTAGTCGAGGACCCCTTCGCCATTCCAACGTCAATTTACTTGGAAAGCGAATATGTGCCATGTATTGTATTTTTTTTAAGTGAGTGGGCCGTGGCACACCAGCAAACTCACCGGCCACACCACTGTACTAGATCTGATGGTATCGAAATGAGACGATCGGAGCACACCGGCATATTTTATTTCCTCTTTTTTGAAAGAATAGATATGACCGAAGTCATAGGTATCCTTATACGTTCCGTCAGAGACACGTGATGATATAAAATGCCTCCATCTAGGTCGGTCCTTAGCATAGTTCGTGTTCTTCGAAATGACTGAACCATTTTCGAACCGATTAATATAACCGAACCAATTCGGAGGCGATGTCTGGTTATTTTTATTCTAAGGCCTGGACAAAACTCTAAAAAAGACTCATCCTTGATTCTTTTTTACGAATATTTGGCTGATACAGAATGCCGAAATAAAATCTAAAAAATATCGAGTTCGTATTTTTCTTGTCCCGCGACCCCACTTGGTACGTACACAATGTGTACGTACCAAGTGGGTGCAATATGTCATATTAGACGTATTTCCGAAATATATTTCAGAAACTCTTGTCAGGTGATACTGATTAAATGTTGGTATTTTTGTCTATATTAAATGGTCAAAAAGAGATAACTATGTCACAACAGTATGTTCGTAGCACAATTGACGCCTATTTCATTCACAATTAAGGACAGAAAAAATGTCTCTGGTGTTATGTCGAACTTCCTGAAATATGAACCTGGAAAAAAAAATATTTTCGAATAGATGATATATAAAAAAATACAAACTTGTGATATGAACAACTCAGATGTGCAGTTTAAAACTAGGAAAAAGAAGTACCTACAGGAAGAAGTGGCCCAAAACAATCGGAACTCTCGGCTACAGGAAGAGAATGAACATATAAAAATGAAAACAAATTGTAACCGGTCAGATATTGAACCCAGATATCAGATTGCTTGACTGGCACACTAAATTACAGATTTCTGGAGTAAAGTTAATGCTCTTATGATTAGAGAAAGTTTTACAAAACACAGAATCAAGGGAGTACATACTCGTACATCCTGTTGCAAGGCATGTAGTGTGAGTTCGAATAAATATTTCTTAGTACGTTATATCATTTAAGATATAAGTTTGTCTATATAAAAAAATAAAGACTGAAATATCTTTTACTCCTTTTACCAAAAGCAAAGTTATTTTAGAATGTTCTTGTTGCATGAGAAGGTTTTACACGGGAAAGGTGGACCAACGGAACGGGAACAAGAAAATGGGATTGTAAATGTCCAAGTCACGATAGAGCTTGAAGCAGACACGATGGGAAGTTAAGAGATGTATAACTGAAGCTTTAAATTTTATCGTGCCATATATATTTCCAATACATATTAATATTATATTTTCAATTTATTCAAGGTTTAAATTTGTTGTGATTTATTCAACGAGTTAAAAAAAACATATTTACTGTTGTTAAACATACAAGACAAACAAAAATATACTCGTATATTCAGGGTACAAACCTTTAATTAAATGTATATTTTTGTAGAAACATCGAAATTTTAACATTAAATATTGAACACGTTTTGATAGGAGCCAAGGTGGAGGAGACTCTCCAACTCATTTCAGAGTTATTAAATTTATAACAATGTAAATATCTCCTGTTCAATAAATACTTCCCACAAACTCTCACTTATCACATTTCTTATCGATCTACAGCTATACTTTTATTTTGAACTAGCTGTACCCGGCCACGCGTTGCTGTGGCTTAGTCTGGTTAAATGGAAAAGAAAGAAAAGAGAAAGCACACGTTTCTAATACGTTTAATTTCACAATGCTTGTGGATAAACAATATTTTTGGTTGTTCCATTGTCTGTGCATATATAGAGATTGTCTGGTTTGCCGACTCTAGAACACGCAACATATAATTGTCCATGTGAGAAGCAATCAGTGTCTAAATCTAAACCGCACAATTCTAAAGATTGACCCTGAGCCTTGTTGATGGTGATCGCAAACGCCAACCGAATTGGGAATTGCAATCTCTTTAATTGAAATTGCATATCCGTTGGAATCATAGAAATGCGAGGAATGAGGACATCTTCACCTTTGAAAGGTCCTGTCAAGATTGTTGCTTCTACGACGTTGCTCATTAATTTTTATACTGCAAGCCGCGTGCCGTTGCAAAGCTTTGGCTGGTTGATATTTCGCAACATGATAATTGGCACGCCGATTTTCAATTGCAGTACGTGCGGTGGCATCCCTCGCAGATCGAGTGAATTCAAAAATTCTGTTGGATAATTAATCGCTTCATCTGCTTCCACAACAGTGTCGACGGATTTGTATGTGACCGACTCGCTTTGAATGTTACACTGAATAATATTGTTAAGTTCGTAGACGTATTTGTTCTTGGCGGCAAGAATAGCTCGTTCACTCAGCCAATCGGGATTCTTATAATTGATTTGAATATTGGCAAATACTTTTTCAACCAATTCTTCTTTTGGCGTCACTAAATTGCAGAAGTTATGAAGCAATGAAATTCGTCCTGAGGTCAGATCAACCGGCACCTTTCCATTCCCAATTTCCTGCATTTGATGTGAGAATATCTCAGCTGATCGATCGTTTTGCAGCTGGGCACGCATATTTGTACTTAATTTCAACGTATTTACGTGTAGCCACAAAGTAGAGTATTTCAGGCAAGCATTTATTTCGTCCGCCGGTGTCGATCGAGGAATTACAGGTAATGTTTGCCTGAAATCTCCTACAAGCAATATTAATGCGTTCCCAAATGGTCCGATGCTTCCACGCAAATCTCGCAATGATCGATCAAGAGCCTCGAGCGATTTTTGGTGTGCCATTGTGCATTCATCCCAAACAATAAGTTTGCATTTCTGCAATACTTTTCCGATGCCGGATGCTTTGGAAATGTTGCACGTGGGAGTTTCAATGATTCGCATGTTCAATGGCAATTTCAAAGCGGAATGAGCAGTTCTTCCACCTGGTAGCAATGTCGCAGTTATTCCGGACGATGCAAGAGCTAAGGCTTTATCATTTTGGGATCTAATTGCTGCCATAATCAATCTAATTAGGAACGTTTTACCAGTTCCTCCTGGCGCATCTAAGAAGAAGACTTCTCCAACCCCGTTATTGACAGTTTGCATTATCTGATCGTAAATGCATCTTTGTTCAAGCGTTAGCTTAGGAATATTTTATTGCACATACGACAAACATCACCCGTGTTGTAACTTTGTTCACGACGCAATTCTACATCGAACGAAGCAGCAGCAGATCGATTCGGTGATGGCATTCCCAATTCATTGAGAACTTTGCGATTTCTAAGCACAAATCTTCAATGATTATCAACGCTTCGTTGTAGATTTCTGCTGAGAAATCCATGTTCATATTTGAATTTTCCTCACGTATTCGACGTAAAATATCTTCAGCTATGTGCGATTTATATTTCTCCCATAACTCTGTTGAACATGAAGGAGAGCAGGTGGTCAATATGATTGCAAACAATGCACGAAATTGATTTGGATTTGACGTGTTGCACGCGTCATTAATGCATACATCCCAGTGTCGGTCGTTCTCCAATAAATTCAGAGCTTGACATGCACTGCGGAAAGTGGCATGTTTAACACCGTTGACAATTCTCAATTGCTGGAAAGACGTTGGACCCAGCACATTTACCAACAGCATGCGAAGAAAGAAGCATTCATCTTGATTGGAATGCACGATGTACAGTCTGCCTATCGTAGTTTCTTTGAATATGCCAGGTTGTCCGTCAACTCGCTCTCCTCGTTTGCATCGTTCAAATGATTTTCTACTCGCATTTCACGTGTAAGACGTAGGCACTTCCGAATACAGGAGTGTTTTCGCAAACGCGTCATTTTGACGTAACGTGAAGAAAGCAGTTAACGTTGTAGTCGGTAGATTCAGGGCTGTTTGTTGCACATTTGCAGCTGTGAAATAAACGCGTTGTCCATTTTCTAGATGTACTGCTAAGTTAACAACAGCTGGATTTCGTTCATGTATGGAAAATGAAAGAATTGGGCATTCAGCTTCATTGCTGCTTATGTATCTTCCAGCCTGATACTGTGCGATTTCATAGATATGTATGACCGCATTCCTATCACTTCTTTCTGGTTGCACGCCAAAAACTGCCATGTCACTGTCTTTATTCACATACTTACAAATGTATTTGATCGATTTAACGGAGTTACAGTATTCCACGTTTATGTGCGCTTTGTATGTTTTTGATAGCAAAGGCGAATATGGAACAACCCAACGGTTGTCTACTTCGATGTCACCGTTTCGCATTTGTATGGTTGCTAATTTACCGCCATCTTCTGTTGATCTTCTTCTGTATGAAGGATTTCCATCGTTTCCTGTAACTGTGTTGAATACTAATGCTCGAGGATATCGCTTAGAGCATTTCCGTCTATCATGCATGGTGAATTTGGATTCAGTGTACCTCAAGGTCTATGTATCATATTTTTCGTCTCAACTTCATGCAAATCCTTATCGACGTCGGCATCGGGTATTTCAGCGCATATTATATAGTCGATTTCGTTTGACGTGATTTTGTTATAGAGCCAGATTAGTATACGAGTATGTGCATGTGGCAATTCTCTATTTTGCCATTCCACTGAGTACATCCAGCAGCGCACAGACCCAAACCCTTCATGTTTTACCATGAAATCCAGCAACGATTTCAGCTTCTGTCTGAAAACACGTGCTGTGATGTCATGCCTATCCACCGGCGATTGTCCAGGAAATAAGAGCTGTTGTATATCGTCCCAAGCTGGATTGCATGTGAATGTAGTGAATAGATCTGGACACCCGTAGTGACGAACTTACGCAATTGCATCTTGAGCGTACTCATCGTTAGTCTCCCAACGTTAGTTGTATTACCGCCATTTACAACTGCATCTCGCAAATGAACGTATTCTTCAGAGCGAAGCTTCGTCTGATTCAAACGAATGAATATCAAACGTTCTGTTTCGATTTTTGCATACATATCTACGATGTATTGGTGAAACAATTGACGGTATTTCAAAATGTGATTGTCTTCATTCTCTCGAATAATTAATCGGTATGAATAATAGTTCATTGCGCGGCATTTCTTATTTGTTTCTTCGCTACTGACTGGATTTATCATCTTAACGTTGAAGTGATATCCATCGGCACCGTCCCAAAAAATAATTGGATATTGCAGGGCATCGTAACATCGATGAGTTTCTGCAACTTTTATCAATTGATCTTTTCTCCGATGAAAAACAATATCTCTAGGTTGGAATTGATCTCCGACTATAACAATTACCACTTCGTCTATAGTTGGAGCATTGAATCTTCGCACATGTTCTCCAGCAGGCGTTTTGTCGACATGAATAACAATCTTGTATGTATCAGATGACCTTTTTATGCTGGTAGAAATTCCGCAGCGTGCATTCAATTCATCACCGATGAAATACATTTGTAGGAATTTATGTTCATCATCTGCCAAAGGAAACAGGGAGCCGGCTTTATGATAAATTTGTCCTTTCACTTTGAAGGTTGGCATGAATTGAACTGTTACGATTTCTGCGCCGAACGACGTCATTTGGAAGCATGAGTTATATTTTCTGATGTTAAATAGGAAATGCTTTTATTCGGCAGTATATCCGGCAAGCAAAGTTTTTAATGGCTCTGGCGGTTCTCCAAGTTGAGACAGTTTAGTTTTTCCGGCGGTGCAACACATTCCTTTCGTTTCTCTATTAAATTTCAGAGCCTTGCAATGAGGACACACTTCAGTCATAGTGCCCATGAGAACATGCCGACTCAAACTATAATCATCAGCTGGCTTGTACCGGAATGCAAGACGATTGTAATTGCGTGATTGCTGAGCACGGAGTCGTGTTTGACGCTGATCTGCTGTTTTTCGTTGACGTATTTCAGCCACTCTCAGCCTGTCGCGTTCATTCTGTTGAGAACAAAGCAGTTTTCAAGCTGCAGAACGCGATCATCGTACTCCCAACCGTATATCCTCAATTCTGGCTGCATGTCACTCTGCTGCTTCCTCGGAACATATTTGAGCGATTATTTGTCTGTTTCGCTCGTTCGCTGATGCCCGTTGTTTCTCAGTTGCAATTACTCGTCGCACTACTTCCGCTCCACGAGTACGACGACCTAAGTTTGATCTTCTGCGAGGCATTATTTTGATAAACTAAAGCAGAACGATTGCACTGAAAAAGAAGAAAGAAAGTTATAACAAAAACATATTGAGAACTTTGTTTGCGATTCATCAACGCTTCGTGGTAGATTTCTGCTGAGAAATCCATGTTCATATTTGAATTTTTCTCGCGTATTCGACGGAAAATATCTTCAGCTAAGTGCGGATAATATTTCTCCAATAACTCTGTTGGACATGAAGGAGAGCACGCGGTCAATATGATTGCAAACAATGCCTTGTAACGACTTTCAGTAATTTGAATTATTTTATCGACTTTAATATAAGGCTCGACTCTAATAAATAGCAAGTTATTTAGGTAAATACATTACAAAAAACTAACAATAATAACAAATTAATACATCTTGTTACAAATTAGCAAAAATGTAGCAGTTCGTTAAAATCAAATGTGACGTTTGTCAAAAGTTTACGTTAGTTGCATGAAACACGTGAAACTTTTAATAACTCAAATGTATAAAACATACACAAATACATACCATGAATTCAAATGAAAATCAATCGACACAGTTCAAATTCACCGCTCATTGCACTGAAAAATACGGAAAACTTAAAAAAAAAACGAAAAAGACTGCTGATATTATTACGACGCACATAGTACAAAATGGCAGATAAAAATTTAGTATATCGTGTGTTACTTTTACGTCCAAACAGATGACGCTATTTTTCAATAAACGTTTTTGAAAATTTAATATTTATTATTTATTATTAAATATTTAATATTTATTGTTAATATTTAATATTCGAAATCAAAATTAAACTGTCAAAATTTCAAAGCAATCGGTGAAGAACATTCGGAGATTAGAGATTTTCTATTAACGAACATTTACATTTTTATTTATATAGATAAATCATTGAACTATTCATTTATTTTCGCATCCGAATTTTAATCACCAGTTTTTCACAAGCATTAATCCCACTTTATATAAGAGGGAAAACCAAATAAAAAATAAATCATCGAAAACCCTAAACTACATTAAAATACTAAGTATTCTTATCTCAGGTGTTGAAAATTTTGAGAAATCATTCTGAAATAGAACAAAATTTTACAATCTAATGAGTTTTGTCTCTTAGTTTTTATTTTCCCCCCGGGTTCACTCCGAGGTTCTGGACAAAGGCAAATTCTCCTGACGACTCCACGCCGGCAAAATGTATCTTTTTTGAATCTAATCCCTTGCCGACCCTCGCGGGAGGCTCTCTCCCTTGTAATATTCTGGTGACCATATTTAAAATATATCAATGACCTGATTCAAAATATTTTCTATACTTATTTGGCCCAAAAGGAACAAAGAACAGCTGGCATAGTATTATCTTGATATAAAAATAATCGTATTATCATGTAACATACTCGCAATTATTATTTATTAAAAAAAATAGGAATTATTATTTTTTTCCAAGGATTGCATTTTTACTGCACTAGACATGCACTTTCATAATAGGAGTAAAATATTGATTTATTTGTTTAAATACATTATTAAAAATATTTTATTTGAATATAGTTTAGAAAATTCTACCTTCCTAAGCTCTTTAGCTATATACTAGTATATATGCATAAATTATTATTTAAAAAATGCTGTTGCCTGAAAATAATAAGTTCAAATTGATTTGTACCTCTTAATTTGAACAAATTAGGTATTTAAAATATATTCGTCAAAGCATCTTACTAGAGTGGTGATTTTACCTTTGATGAGCGAGGACGTGCTGTGACTTCCCATCTGATAACAATGTCTACCTACAACATAAAATTGTAACAATTTTTCTATTCAACACTTGTTTTGCTAATTGATTTATTTTTAAAACTTTTATTTCATTGTATTATATTTTTTACAGCAAATAAGCTGATTTTTGTTGGTGTTGCATAATAACTTCAATATTATTTTATGAGAGTTTGCAAACAAGATGGAGAATGGAAGAAAAAACACCAGATCGCGGTTTAAACTTCCTACATAATCATGCATCATACTAATATTCGAGCCAATTTTCAATAGCGGTCAATAATAAGAAGCGAAAACTGTCGCAAATGTGGTCTTCGGATGTTTCTTCCAAATTAAAAATTACAAAATATTTCGGAAAAACTAAACCATTATTACTTAGAAAAAATGTACTTCTTTTTATGCCCTCATCAACTCCACCTTACATTGGCCATGTCCAAAAGATGGAGAGCGGTAAAGCTATTCATCGTTTGAATTTCGGTTATATACTATGCGTATCCAGCTATAAATCGTACGAGTGTGTACAAGTGGTGTTGCGAGTTTAAAAACGGTCACGTCACACCTCTTCACTCTCCACCAAAAAGTTCAAAACCACAATTACAGCCAAGAAAATCATGGCATCCGTGTTTTGGGACTGTCAAGGCATAATTTTTATTGAATATATGCCTCAAGGGGAGACCATCAACTCTGCAAGATACTGTGAGACCCTAAAAAAATGCGGAGGGCGATTCAGAACAAGAGGAGAGGCATGCTGACAAAGGGAGTCTGCCTGCTGCACGATAATGCCAGACCACACACGGCCAACGCCACGAAGTAACTGCTCGCCTCGTTTAAATGGGATGTCCTGAACCATCCCGCGCATTCCCCTGACCTAGCACCTTCAGATTACTATCTCTTTACCTCCCTGAAGCTGCACATGGGTGGAAAAAGGTTTTCAACCGACGAGGAGGTAAAGGAGGAGGTGGAGAAGTGGACGGAGGGGTTAGCGGGAAACTACTTCGAGGAAGGCATCAAAAAGTTGATACCCCGCTTCAACACCTGCATTGACAGGAATGGCGACTATGTCGAAAAAAAGCTTACATATGTACTACGGTAACCACGTAATTTTTTTGTTTAAATAAAAAAAATTGTAACCTACAAAAATTCAGTAAACTTACTTTCTGGATATGCCTCGTATTTTAAACTTAAACGGAATTTTTGGGATTAACTGATGAGTAATTTAAGTCGAAGGGGGGAATTTCAAATCTCAATCCAATTTAAAAATAGGAATAGTGCTAATATTATAGTTTCGTTAAAAATTTGGAACCAGCATCTTAAGGCAAGTAGAAGACATTCATTGCCATATTTATGCTATGTTATCTCGAATGGATTTGATTGAAGAGTGCCTATAGCGCTAGAAAAAATCGTGATTATCGAAGCAATAAATATCGACAATGAGACTTAAGTACTGAAGGCTCGACGCTTTAATTTTAAGAACATATCAACGGGAACGGCAGCTTGTAAACCTTCTCATTCCACTGTCAATACATTTGAGGGGCAAACACTACCAGATCGTATTTATCTCTACTAGAACTCTCTGTCTGTGGAGATATATCAATTTAGAATTATCCAATGTTTCAAGTGTTTGCATTACGGGCATTCATAACTTTCGTGTCACTCTTCTTCACAATGTTCTCACTGTGGAGAGAATCATCCTCCAAACAATTTTCATAACATGGAAAAAAACCAATATCAATGAACTGTGAAGGTAATCATACGTCCAGAGCTCACAAGACAGAAAAATGTCAAGGTCATAGTTACCGAAAATATTTATTATTTTCGTGTTTCGAGGCTTTATCCCCAGCGAAAAAATCTTTCGCGAAAATTACCTCAAATACTCACTCTCCTATTTTCTCTCAGAATCTCCACCGCCTTCTTACTTCAGAATCTCCTCCAATCCATCATCATCATTGTATAATTAAAACATTATTTAGTCCGTTAGACTTAGGCTAATAACAATACCAACTTGTGATAAAATGCAACAGCAGTTTCCAAGCAGTGTTATTTTATCCAAATGGATCTAATACATCCGAAACTAAAAACGGATGCGCTTTTCTTGCGACCCAATCTGCAAACAATTTATAATTTAGATGTATTAAACTGATATCATAAACCCTATGACTCATATTTCATCCAAACTCTAATTACCCTTTATAATACTCGTATGTTCCACCTTCCTGTGTTTTCATAGAAAAGGATTAGAATCCAAAGAGAAAGAACATTGAATTTGTCTTGAGGCTCAGTATCTTCAAAATGTGCCTGGTTCTTATCCCGGTCATGTTATGTAAGATCAGTTTTTAGTGATTACTTTTGAGAACATTTGAGAAAATTTTGAGAACATAAACCTCAATGTAATTTTTTTATTGATTATAGAAATTAACCCATTCCTAAAAGCGAATTTCACACACGAAAACAAGGCTGTTCTTATTTACAGCGGGATAATGAAGATGTGGAGGTACTGAGCACTCGTAAAATAGCTATACATAACTACAAAAAAAAACAAATTTGGAAAATTCTCTCGCAGTAAAATGCATCCAGGCTGAAACCAAAGGAATTCGAAAAACAATAAAAAGTTCTGAATGGCGTTGATTCTATGAGAGTTTATTTCCTGAAACTATCCTGAAGCTATCCACAGAGAATTTGGTTCATGCTGTGATACCAAGCAACCGAAAACTAAGCTTATGATCTTTTGCCTTAATATTTAAACAAGATACTTGAAATCATCAAATTTTATGAAATAAGAATTATACAAAGTACAATGAAATACTCCCCTATAGTAATAGTGTCTCCAAGTCGAATGTATGGACCCCCCCCCCTATATTTTATCAGAAAACAATACGTAGCGGATAAATTCCTCTTCAAAGTTCTAGCTTACATTATTTGATTCTTGTAAATAAAGTCAAAGGATCGCACTACGCTGAAATTCAACAGATCATTCCATCTACAACTTGGTTCCGTCAGAAAAAAAAACAAGATATTTATATCCGACATGAATGCGAATAGGTCATTGTTCGATCGCTTCGCATTTGATGATACTCAAAGTCCTTGATAGTCTCATATACGGGTAAGGTCTGAAGCAGGAAACACTCCATCACGTGTTTCTTAACTGTTTAAAGCACTCCTCCTCGAGCAACGTACACAATCTCCTTGTTAAAATTACTCACTGTTCACCCCTCAATAATTCATACATTTTGTCCCTTAATCCAAATGTTTTAGCAGTATTTTCAAAATGTATTTTCGATATCGACATTAACATCTAAAATTAACAAAATATTTAAATTCTGCATTCATGAAATTAATTCATATAAAGAGCTCAAAGCTCTAATTAGCTCAACCAAAAAAAAGCATCTTACAATTAAATTCACCCAAAGAACTATCGTCTATTTCCGAGCCAATACATCTAAAACAACGAGCCTACTTCAATTATTCGAAGTGAGAATACTACGAAAAAATCGTGGGAAAAATCTTATATAGAGATAGGGTCTGAAACTGACACCTTACAGATTTGCAACAAACAATATAATTATAGTAAAAATGTTACTGGCGTAACCATGTGCAAAGGGTGGGCAGTGGTACGAGAATAATAGCGTACTGTTATATAACCCATGAGTACTTTATCATTTGTCTTATCGATTACTGATATTTCTAAATCACACTGGGTGGGTATGAAAGGAAGTCTGATTACATTTAGTCACATCCTGGTTTGAAATCCATAATTATATATTTTAACAATACTTTAAAATATCTATCCCACACATCCTATTTATTCATCATGTTCACTCATCCTGTACATTCATCCTGTCACGCACCACCGAATGTGCGTCAATAAGATAAGAACCCCTTTTAAGATAAGAAGCCTTTAAATAGTGTACTAAACCCATAATACTTGTCATTTATTATCTGGTAGTTGCTCGACTAACATATATTTTGAAATAAATATTATACTTATATCAAGTGTTTTCTTGGAGACCTCCTGAACTATTCAAAGAAGAAGATTAATCTGACGTAATTGTTCTTCAACATTTCTACGAGAACCTCAGTGTAACGCTCACGACCGACTCAAAATTCCATCTTTGCTAATCAGTCAACAAGGCATAACAGTACGCACACGATATCTCCGCAAGACATCGGAAGGTCGCCTAAAAGGTGGAGAGACAAGTAGTGTTCTATCTTTTAGGTATAATTCTTGCAACAAAACATATCAAATATCTATAGCAACAAGAAGAAGGCGATCCATTAGTCGATCAGGAAAAATACGTCCCATTAACTTAAACTGCTAATCACGGAAATGGCAATATTAAGTTGACTTTTTCGAACGTGAGTTCTTGGTAGAATTCCGTATATTTTTAAAAACAATAAAATGCCTAATATTTTTCTACTAGCTTTATAAAGAACACTGACACGTTTATCTCATTGGGCTGAAAAACATCTGGTGTCCCCGTGGCTGGGCTCGCCATATTGGTGGGGTGTATCTTGACCGAGGGAATGTTATTAGATGAGCCCAGACCTTGTGATAGCTTCTGTCTTTAATGTATTTTCGGCAATTTATGTGTGTTTTGAAGTGTATTTAAATATATTATATACATACTATGTTGCTATCAATAAACCTATATTTATTTATTTCTTTATATTGAGTGACCATTTTATAGATGCTCAAAGAGGGAAAAGCGTCAGTGATCTTAATACAATTTGTATGTAGATAATATATTTTTTATTTCTCATCATATTAATAATAACCGAAATTTTCCAAGATGTACAAGTATACGCACAGAGCATCCTAAGAAGATAATGTTATATTCACAGGACAGTTACTATTGTATATTTGTGTTTGTGTTTTTCATTATTTGTGGTTTTTTTTGCATACATTCTTATTTGTGTTTTATTTGTCGAAACATATGTTATTACTTGAAACTTCACGATATTTAGTATAGTTTAATAGGGAAGACATTTCCATTAATTGACAACTTCCAGAACTTCGTTGAGGAACACTTTTTTCTTCTTAAAAGAGTTGTGATTTTCATGACCTTAAAAATTAAGTGCACCAGACTTCTTCATATACCGGTTTTTCTACTTTTCTTTTCTTCTTCTAATTTATGATTATAATTTTAAAAACTATCAATTTGTACTGTAAGCAGTGAAAGTGGAAATAAAAAATAAAACAGAAATAATCCACATTTTAATACACGTTGAAAAACAAATAATTCTTCAAAACTGTAAAGATATTGTTTTATTCGTTGTGCCTATATTTTCGGTACTGCGGTCTGGTGGATGTCCCGTGTTTGATTCCCGGTGTATTCAATTCTGGGTTAAAATTACTCTAAAGCATTATTTAAATAAGCATTGACTGTCACAACTTTATTTAATGAAATTAATGGCGCACTATAAATATGCTAGACAAACGGAAGCAGCCGATTGAAACTGTTGATCTTCACATAAATGTAATCTCCTTGCCATCGGAACTGTTTATTAAAGTAAAATATTTTCACTTAAAAGGTGGTAAAAAATCTTCTTAGATCGCTAGAGCTATGGTTTATCAAAATAATAATTTAATAATAAATTATTTAAACTTTTCCATTGAAGTTTTGATTCTGGTTACCCGCTTTATCATAGATGGCAATTTAAATCGAGTCTTCTTGGCCGTTTAGGTCTCATCAATCAGGCCACCGCATCCTAGTCTACTGACCATAGCGTAGTGTTTTGCTAAAATAAATCAAAATTAATAGGAAACTCCCGTGCGCAAGCAAAGGTTGACATTGTCAGAGAGTATAATACCCTTGTAAAGGGAACGCTCATTTGATCCGAGATAAATAGTTGCGCGACATTACTTTCAAAATTTCCTGAAGCTTATCTCTATTGAAAATAACTTTTAAATATTCCGATTATTTGTCTCCAATGTTTCACGTTTTTTTTAAAAGCATTTATTAATTAATATTTTTAACAAAGTGAGAATAAACTGATACAAAAATATGTCAAGAAATAAAAACGGCGTATATTAAAACTGTGGTCAATTTAAAACTTATAATAATAAACATGTGTACAAATATTTAAAACATTCCATAAGCTCTTGAAAATTTAAAACATTTTGAGTTCATAACACTTCTATTATATTTATTTGAGTTTGGTTGATTTCCCTTTATGAAATTGAATTGATTTCCAGAAGATGTAAAGTTTTGATATTCCCGAGCCGTAGAGAATCGATTTAATAATTAATGTGTTTATTCATGACAAAACTAAGTATTATATTTTCTTTGATGCTGCCTCATGACTGTTAAATCTATACGAACGGGTGTAACAGTCCAATAGAATACAGGAACTTAAAATATTATTATGCATATGGGCAATATTTTTTTATTTTAAAGGTCCTTCACCTACTTAAATATCTTCAAGCATGCTCTGAATATCGAAGTAGTATTTCCAGCTGTATTCCAGCAATCTTGAATTATAAATATAAAGATTTAATGCGTTGACCTAACCCTTTTATAAAACGGCTTTGATAGTCTCCTGCATAGGAGAAACTCCAGCACAATCTTTTGTCTGAGCACACACTCTGGTGTAGAAATACAATTCACTTGATAATTCGATAAATCGATAAATCGATTTCCTTTTACTTTTCAATAGCAAAGCACTATTAAATATCATTGACAATCGGTGCTTAAAAGTTATCTAAGTATATTATTTATAATTAAGACATAAACATTGTGGAGATTTAATGACATCGTAATTTGTTTTTATCAAACACCGTTTATTCCACTTTTTGTAACGGTATAACCCTACCGGTTTCAAGGCTTTCACCTCATCATCAGGGAGCGCAAACAAACTCGTTTGGGGCCCCCTGATGATAAGAGGAAACCGGTAAGACTATACCGTTATAAACAGTGTTTGAAATAAACAAATTACTGTTATAAGTGTTAAGTTCCATATTACTTGTTCAGTTTCTTTTTTTATGAGTGGATCTGCTGTAGGAAATTGATTTTTGACGTTGATTTTCTTTACATTTATTTATTAATAGTTCTTTACTGTTTCGGGTAGGAGTATCTATTGGCTGGCCAGTTATTTTCCTTTCTTTCTGCATTTTATTATTTTTTATTTGTTGCATCTACTTATTACCATTTTCAGTATCCTTTTCCACCTTAACACTTTGTGGTCTTAAAGCCGCAAAAGTGCCAAAAATAAAATGTGTTATAGTCTGAATGCATAAAAGTTTCAAAATATCACAATGTCTTGTTTAAAGGCGCCAAATTTAAAGAACAAATATTTAAATCGTCCTATAAATAAAAATAGAATCTAAAATAATCGTACCTACCAATGGGCTAAGACACGAATAACGAATTTGCGCAGTTGCTCAGTATGTAGGCAAGCGCCACCGCCACCCCGCCTCTCCCATTTGGGTGGCGAAGTACTATACGGAGACAATTTGCAGCAGCTGGAAGTAATGGTCTCTGTTTTTCGACTCGTCAAGAGATGTACTACAAAGTCTAGGAGCTGCATTGCGCGATTCGAGATGGCAGTATATGACAAAGGTTTTCAGCAAGCAAATATTTACATAAAACATCGACATTGTTAAGAAGCTAATTTCTTCTGTATCATTATTTTAATACTTTTGATATTACCTGTATATACAGTAAATTCACACCGTTAATATACTGTACCTTTAAATTTTCAAAAAAAACAATTGTTTTTGTTTTAAATAAAATTTAGGTGACATTGTTTTGTTCGTTTTCTGATATTTATAAAATTGCTACATTTGAAATGAGTCCAAAGTTTCGATATTCTTCATAAACTTCAATTAAACTCATATTTAGGTTAAATGGATCTAGAATTATAATATTTTCTTAATTTACGGATAGGTATAGCTCTCAAACTTTATTTACGGAGAGATATAGCTCTCAAACTTAGTTTACGGTGAGATATAGCTCTCAAACTTAATGTACGTAAAGATATATCTCTCAAACTTAATTTACAGAGATATATGGCTCTCAAACTTTTGAACTTGTCAAGAACAGATCACATCCCAGAAAAGTAGTTTTAAATGTAACCAACTCTTAAAACATAAGGTAGGTGTGTTAAACTTTTGAACTTGTCAAGAACAGATCACATCCCAGAAAAGTAGTTTTAAATGTAACCAACTCTTAAAACATAAGGTAGGTGTGTTAAACTTTTGAACTTGTCAAGAACAGATCTCATCCCAGAAAAGTAGTTTTAAATGTAACCAACTCTTAAAACATAAGGTAGGTGTGTTAAAAATGTAATAATATTACGATATTCCGCTCCGTAAATGTTATGAAAATTCAATATCCGACAAATTTTACGCCATGTTTCTAGTGAGTATAATTCACTAATATTTCAACTTCTAAGGAAATGAAAATATATTACAATTATTTATCAGTATTAATAAAAAAGTATTCAAAGAAACTTAAAATTAATAAATTTAATATGCTAACGATATTAAAAATCTAAGAAGAAACTGTACGAGAAGCTATGTAGGGGAGGTGAAATAAGTTTTGCGACCAATCCTATTTACCTACTTCCACGGGAAAATGGCGTGATCGTATGTATTGAAATTGACACTGTTCAGAAGAACAGCAAATGATTATAGTTCATAAATTATCAAAAGTATCATAAAAAATAATACAATTTTTTTCACTGTAGTCGCAGTTGAGCCCAAGGGCAGGCATACATAAGTAGATCAAATAACTGCCATCTATGTTACGATACGTATTCATCCCAAACTCGTGTCGAGGAATATCAAGTAAAGATAACTAAGGGAAATTTCAAATGACAGATCACCCGGTGGTCTAAGGTCGAAGATGCCATTACTCTGCATTACCTTAATGCAAATCCACTGCCTTAAGGGACACGCTATTTCACCTGAGGCAAATTTGACCATATGTCAATACACATATGAAGCGAATAGCCAGGTGTTATGTACAACATGATGTGTCTTATTATTTAAGATGTCCTTATTTGAAAATTATTTCATATTAATGATTATCAAAACGTATTTCTCGACACTAGACAATACGACTAATGCGTATCCCGTTTCTATCGGTAGTTAATTAACACCTTCTTTCTCCAAGGTTACATTTACGTATGATATATTTCGATGAAGTATAAAAGTTCAAAAGGATAAAAAAATTGTTTCAAAATAAATAAACATATTATACATAACAATCGGGTGTTTACTCGTGCGATACTAAAAATAGTGATGGCAACGTGTAGAAGAATAAGTGGCATAGATAAGTGAGCAATAAAGATTAAAACAAGTTAAGGAATTCTGTTATTTAGGCAATATTCTCTCGTATTACGGAAGAGTTGCGAGAGATGTTCAACAGCGTGTAGCGATATATAAGTAAGCCAATGGAGCACTGAAACATACATACTCGAACCGACCAGTATCAAAAGTTCTATCTCCTTCTCTAAAAGCTTCTGTGTCCATTAGTCACAACAAATATACTCGAATAGTATACTATACTAATATGATGGTCAACAGTATTTTCGTACCAATTTTGATGTATGGTATGGAAACGTATGCGCGGAACGAAGAGGAACTGAAACGAGCCTAATAAATAGAGTTGAAATAAGTGCACTAAGAATATAACATGAGGTAATAATGTATGACAGGAATAAGTGCACTAAGAATATAACATGAGGTAATAATGTATGACAGGAATAAATGTGAACTTGGGGCAGATGAATTGAGTAAGATGAACAAATGCTGTCTGAGATGGTTCGGGCATATAGTATTGTACAAATGAATAAAGAAAGACTAAGAAAACAAAGATACAGTACAAATGAGGGTAGAAGGATTGGTATTTATACAGTGCAAATGAAAGTAGAGGAAGATCAAGTAAATTAACATAAAGTTAGATCAAGTCAATAATATTTTGAAAAAAGGAAATGTAAGAAATCAGAAAAATTTAAAAGGTTGTTGAGGTGAATAGACGTAGAGAAGCTGGAAGCTGTGTGCCGCGATCGGAAAGTCCGGCGCTCTGCCCTTCCTGTCTACCCGACAGAGAAATGGCGGGATGGTATATTTATGTAGACTCGTATGTAAAAAAGGTTGCTGAGGTGAATAGACGTAGAGAAGCTGGAAGCTGTGTGCCGCGATCGGAAAGTCCGGCGCTCTGCCCTTCCTGTCTACCCGGCAGAGAAATGGCGAGATGGTATATTTATGTAGACTCGTATGTAAAAAAGGTTGCTGAGGTGAATAGACGTAAAGAAGCTGGAAGTTGTGTGCCACGATCGGAAAGTCCGGCGCTCTGCCCTTCCTGTCTACCCAGCAGAGAAATGGCGGGATGGTATATTTATGTAGACTCGTATGTAAAAAAGGTTGCTGAGGTGAATAGACGTAGAGAAGCTGAAAGTTGTGTGCCACGATCGGAAAGTCCGGCGCTCTGCCCTTCCTGTCTACCCGGCAGATAAATGGCGGGATGGTATATTTATGTAGACTCGTATGTAAAAAAATATGGCGTTATATAAAAAACTAATTGAAGGATAGTAAACAAAATGTGCAGATCTACCAAAATTTACAACACGATAGAGAAAAATATATTAATTTAAAACATAAAAATAACGATGTTTTAAGGAAAAGAGTGTAATGATGTCTTCATCCCTATCCAAAGGTAGTTTTTCCTTGCACTACGAGTTTTTAATAATTCGGTTTAACTCAAGTCCTTGTGAACTTAAAGGCGTAAAATTTAATATTCAATCCATTTTATGAATTTTCAACTAGAGTTAGGTGTTCCCTTTCTCCGAACATGAAAACTTGATAGAAAATCAATAAAATACTTTTTGAGTGTGGTGATTTCAAATTTAATCATCACCATCAGCCCTTCAACACAGGGTGGATTTTGGCTGGCTACAGGATTATCAAGCATATATTATATTTATCTCTCTCAGCAATATTCCTTCTGTAATTAGTTTTACCCGATAGTTATCAAGCACACCATCTAGATATTACATTTTTATGTACCCACACTTCTACGTTGAATAAAGCTTTTCCTGCAGGTTCAGTATCCTGCATGCGGTGTAAGTGCCCAAGTCTGGGCGATCTATCATTTTTTATAACTTTTGCAACGATTGCTTCGTTATCCAGTATGTACGACTCTTCGTTAAACCTGTCTCCACGCGCCATTGTCATAAAATGGAAGATTTATCCTGCAGATAATCTTTCTCGTTCTGTAAGTGTTCATCAAGTAGGGTTTTTTTTTTCTTCGAAAAATCTTTTAATATCAACCATAAACAGTAAACCAAATGGTGAAAAGTACCACGAAACTTGACGAAAGTATTCAATATCTCCTCTTAGTCTTTTCGAACTAATCAAAGACCACAAATTATTCAAAGCTTTTGTAGTTAGCGACATTTTTTGTTTGTCCTATTATTTCATTTCTTTTGATTGGAAATATTAAAAAATCTTTGCTTAAATTTTATTTGAAATTTATTTTTCATGTGTAGAACGGCTTGTAGCTATAGGAACCAAAGTAAACAGGGCACTTAAACTTTTATACTTAAACTGAACAGTATAAAATCAAGTTAAGATGATAGTCCACAACAATATTTTTGAACAAACATTGAAATATTGGAGTGAAACGTGGATGTAGAAAATGACTAAAGGAGTTGAATAGAAACAGTAAAAATGAGTGCACTGAGAAGAATATATATAGTTGATAACGTACGACAGAATACGTAAAAAGTCATTAGTGATTCATGTGAACTTAAGTCTGTTGTATGAAATAAGATGTATGAAGAAGAGCATCCTGAGAGGGTTTGGGCATGTAGAACGAATGGATGAAGAAAGACTAACAAAACAAATTTACAGTCTAAATGTCAATGGAAAAGATGGACAGAGAATACCAAGGAAGTATGGTTATTTCAAGTGAGTAATATTTAGAAAGGAAATGTGGAAAAACACAGAATTAGAAAGATTGTTAGCTGCATGAGAAGGTGTATGGATGTAGAAGAGGCGAAAGGTGTGTGTCACGTTAGAAAATCTGACGCTCAGTCCTCTCTGCCTTCTCCAACAGGGAAGCGGCGTACAAGTATGTATATTTATTTATAACACATCGATTAGTAAATAAACTCTCTTCAAAACATTGTCGGTTTCTTGTGGAATCTTCATAAAAGTTGCAATTTAAGAATCTTCTAGACGCCATCTTTTGTGATAAAAATTATTTAATTTGATTGGTGTAATTTTTTTCATGTTTATTTCAAATGGAAATTAGAATGTTTACGGTATCGTATCACTGTATTGCAATTTCATTGTATACAGGACAATCTCTTCCAACCAACAAATAAATATATTTTAGAGTTACTAAGTGAAAACCAGACTGAAACCTTTTTTTTTTAACTGTGAATTGAACTTGCAGCTCCATTGTTGGAAGACAAGCATTTTACCAACTAAACCACAAAGGTTGTCGATTATTTATTGACGAGAATTAATAATTACGAGTTTTTCAGCATAGTTATGATCCTTTGTTAGCGTCCAGAATAAGTAGATATTAATATTGTGCCTTATGGCATCGAAAACTTATACTTAAACCTTCTTTTACTCCACTACTAATTCACAGAATTATGTATAAGGGCTGATAAGGCAGTTGACGCTGAAATTATCAACTGCCTTGTTGGGGAGAATCGAGCAAACATGTGAAGTTACTTTAATCGACATTGTGTATTGGCTAGGCTAGCCTTTCTTAAATGAAATAATCATGTTTATCTAGAGTATCGAAAAGCTTCGAGTTAGAAGTGTGTGAATACATTTCGATTTATCAAATATTCATTACAAAAACGAAATGTTCAGAGTGCTGGTTTAACGTTAAAGAAATAAAAATGCATCGCTTGAATTCCGTTGGAGGTTACTTGGAAAATCTTTAAATTCAAACTAGAAAACACGTTTCCCACGTCCACGTTTCCCTCCCATACATCAATACTGGCACCGATACGCTCTTGTGAATCATTTTAGCAGATCTCTGAATTTTTGATAGCTTGGATATATGTGTTTAAGTGCCCCATTGACTTTATTTCATGTTGCAGATCGCCATTAAATATATTTTTCCACCTTTCCGTCGTTTGAAACATATTTCCCAAGTAGCAGAATTCTTCAGCTCGTTACAATTGTTCATTGTTCACCCGAGTGTCACATTTGCTTTTACTTTCACTTTTTTCCATGGCTTGGGAACATTCATTCTCAGGTCGTTTCGTTCACAGTTTGCATACGATTCACTTATCATATACCGTTCGTTGTTAATTTTCATTCTCCACTGGTATTACCATGGCATCAGCATTCAACAGTCAGCATTCATTCCCGTTCGGCATTTTAGTGCTGGTATTTTTTTTGACAGGTTTGTTTTTATGTTAATATTATATGATGGTGATAAATTAAAACCAGATTTTAATTTAAAAAGGCTTTTGTTATTTTATTTTTGATGCACTTGTGCCATACTTCTATTTCTCTTTTATATTGTACGTAAATGATTTTCCGTTATGAATGTGTATTCAATTTTTTTTTTCAATTTTATTGATGATTTTAATGTGTGATATGTTTCGAAATTCACATACTATTTTGATTTAAATTTGTTTATTTTTATTATATTACTGTAAAAATAATTCATTTGCGATTTGATTTTTCGTAAAAGCTGCGGCCGTTAAAAAATTATAAATTAATAGAAATATTATGTGGCATACCCACAAATTCCACAGAGAATGTAGAGAAGCCAAAATGTTTTCAATTTCTAAGGTTTAATATATGCTGCGCATAGGTTACGTCCAATGTATGAAGGAAGTTCAAATTACAAAGAAATTATTTTCAGCTAAAACCAAAATGCTTGACAGAACGCTTGGAAACCAAAACTAAGATAGTTAAAAGGGGTGATATGAAATGCGAGTACTTTGAGTTTCACAAACTGGGTATTACTAGTATCGTAACACACAAAGATGATGGCGACAATTGTTTGAGAATTGCAAGGTTATATTTGTATTTGGGAGAAAAAACAAACTCCTTTTTAAAATGAAAACCCCTAATAAACAGATTTAAGGCATATTAAAAATGTTTTTGCAAAACGAGATTAAATATTTGGAGCCAATTTTATCAAAATACAATTATTAGTATGTAGATAAGTGTAAAGGGCAACACGCCGAAATATAATTTATGATACAAACACGAAAGTGATAAAAAGGGTAAAGACTAACTTAGTTCATTAAACTAAATTTCAAATAGAATATTTAATCGTCCCTGAGATCTGAAAGTTTCACCACTCTGAGTGCTATTTTTTTGCGATATTACTTTTAACATATTATCTCTGGTTTGTCACCAAAATTTAAATCTATTTTTCTAATTTATCAGACTTCGTATTATAAACGACCTTACTCTTTCAATACTCAATATTAAGAGGTAAAAGCAGATGAGTTCTAGATCATTTGATCACTTCAAACGGTTAGAGGAGTGCTGGGTTTGACCTAGTTACTATTACTCAAATCAAAGAGTCAGCCAGCGTAAACATATGTTACTCCAATTTGATAAGTTGCTTGCTAGTTGAATTGTACACAAGTACTTCAAACGCTAGATGAACAGTTGCAGAAGCAAATTCTGTTGGTGAATTCTCTTCCAAATTGAACAAGAATAGATTTGTTTCAAATATTCACAAACCCTAAATTCATTTTCATTAAAAAGCGCAACAAAAGTTGGTTAAAAACATTTGAATGAAGCTCTCAAATTTACAAGTACGTTACGCTGGAGCCCACAGAAATGCGCCGCAATATTCCAAAAATCCTTTTGTCACACAAAAGAGAGTGACTGCCGATGCATTCTCTTTGTACAGCGAGAATCGCGACACTTGTGAACCTACGGAGATAGAGCTCGACGGTCCTGGAACAAAGAGCTCACTTTTATTAACGTTCCGGACAAGTATTGATATTTAACAGTTAATGGAAAATGTGTCTAGCGTATTACGTAATTGATAATGAATTCTCGTATGATATCGTGTATGTAAATCACGATTTTTTTTCAATTTAATTAATTTAAGAAATGTTTCTCTCTTTTCCAATTTCCAATTATTAAGATCATCAAAGTTACATTATGAATATTATCATAAATTTACACTCTC
>CATKWJ010001196.1:0-37602 GCA_949825065.1 Odontocerum albicorne
ATATATATATATATATATATATATATATATATATATATATATATATATATATATATATATATATATATATATATATATATATATATATATATATATATATATATATATATATATATATATATATATATATATATATATATATATATATATATATATATATATATATATATATATATATATATATATATATATATATATATATATATATATATATATATATATATATATATATATATATATATATATATATATATATATATATATATATATATATATATATATATATATATATATATATATATATATATATATATATATATATATATATATATATATATATATATATATATATATATATATATATATATATATATATATATATATATATATATATATATATATATATATATATATATATATATATATATATATATATATATATATATATATATATATATATATATATATATATATATATATATATATATATATATATATATATATATATATATATATATATATATATATATATATATATATATATATATATATATATATATATATATATATATATATATATATATATATATATATATATATATATATATATATATATATATATATATATATATATATATATATATATATATATATATATATATATATATATATATATATATATATATATATATATATATATATATATATATATATATATATATATATATATATATATATATATATATATATATATATATATATATATATATATATATATATATATATATATATATATATATATATATATATATATATATATATATATATATATATATATATATATATATATATATATATATAGTCAAATAAAACTGGAATAGAACCTTTTAAAAAAAACTTGGTACCACCTTGGATAATTGAAACCACAACCTCAGTTGGAAGATAGCCGTCCTATCAACTAGGCCACCGAGGTCTTCATTTGGATGGTTATTATTGAAAAACTGCAAATATATACCAGTTTTATAAAAAAATCGATCAATCTATGGTTTTTGATCAATTTGTATACGTGCAAAATTAAAATGGGTAAAAGACATAGTTTTTAAAAATAATCATATTAATTGGCAGCACTCGTTAAATATTCAAATATATATGAAGCATTGAATTTGTCATATTATGAAATGTCATAAGAAACAAACCGTAGACCATATATACCATATTGTGCATGAAGAAAACAAATTTAAATAATCAATTTATCAAAATTGGAGATGCTTCTTGCTTAGTGAATATACCAGTACAGGGCCCAGCAGATGGGCGAGTCACGAGTGAAAGTTCCTTATGGTACGAGTATCTGTGAAGTTTAACCCATTATTGCTGTCGCCTTTTGTATAAAATAAACGAATACACTTTAATGACGGGGGTGGCCTAACAAAATACTCGTAGATGGACCTGTAACTTGAACTTGATTTTTCAATACATTAAAATTGGGACGGATCTCCGAAAGAACATACCTTTATTGTGGAGAAATCGTATCATTCAGAAAGTTTATTGTGTTGAATAAAAAATATGAAAAAAAAAACACATTTTCCTGTATAACTTTGAAATTAGATAACATTTACAAAAACAAGAAACATTAAAAAGATTCGGGACTTTCAATGATTGTTAATTCTATAAATGTTCAATCAGAAAGAGCAGTAAATTCGTTTAGTTATAGGCACATTATCATTACCACCTGGTTCTGAGCTACCCTGGAGGACCTGCAAACCTCTTAACAGGCTCCGAAAAGGAATTGGGAGAACCAAGGACATTTCAAAACGGGGAGTGTCGAGTGATGGATAGACTCGACCGTATCTCTGCGGTGGGGAGCAGTTCATGCGGCACTTGCTTCAGTGCCCGAGGAGCACGGTTTCTTGCGCCGAAGATGACTTGATTCGTCGGACGCCCAGTGTTATCCACGTGACAGAATTCTGGGCGGAAATACAACAATATAGTGCATTTAACACGATTAGTACATGCACAAATACAGAATGGCGTAAAAATAACTTTTCTTTTAAAAACAATGTACGAATTCTAGTAAAAGGTAAAAATTTAAGAGAATATAATATTCAGTTTAGAGAAAACAATACGTTGGCTATTTGGCATAACACCTGTCTTCCGAACTGAGGTTGCAACATATTTCTGATTTGTTGTTAAAGAATGTCACATTGTCCACCACCATAAATCCACCAGTTTCTACTTAATACAACGAAATACACTAAAATATGAAACACACCGCTGTACACCGTTTGTTGTTAAAGAATGTCACATTGTCCACCACCATAAATCCACCAGTTTGTACTTAATACAACGAAATACACTAAAATATGAAACACACCGCTGTACACCGTTTGTTGTTAAAGAATGTAACATTGTCCACCACCATAAATCCACCAGTTTGTACTTAATACAACGAAATACACTAAAATATGAAACACACCGCTGTACACCGTTTTTGTTAATTGTTACTTTTTTGTTGATTGTTATTTTGTTTTGTCTTGCATATGTAAAGTAAGAGATTTAATGTGGAGAGACGCACGTGTGAAAATTTTCACAATTTACATTAAAAACAATAAATCAATTATTCGCACTCAAAGAGAATACAGACGAATTGTTGACGTAGCAACAGTTCCTACTGCGCCTACAAGCCGAAGTTTGTTTCAAAATTTTGAGCAACAAGGCTCTGTGGTAGATGCAAGACGTACAAAAAGGCCACGGATGAGTCGATCAAACATCAATATTGGCTGTAATTGAGTAGCGACGAATGCTAAAGAACAGCCAGAGATATCGACCAAAAAAACGCGCTACTAAATAACAGCCCTCTATCGAAATTAACATACTTATAAAATCTAGTTGATGCAACAACTTCATCCCGAAGACAAACCATTACGTCTGGAATACTCCTGCGCTCTGTTCAACATTGCAGAAAACGATGACAAATTCCACTGCAAATTAACGACGACTAACGAGGCATATTAGCATTGAAATGATTTCGTCAATAAGCAAAATTGTTGATTCTGGGGTGTTGAAAATCAAAAACAACTTCACCAAAGGTCTCTACATCCAGTTGGAGTCACGGTTTGGTGTGTCATTAAAGCTGTTAGGCTAATCAATCTGTTTATGTGACTCAATAGCAATCGATACAGGGCAACGCCCAAAAAAATAATAATGCCACCACTTCAAGAAGAGGACCAGTATATTTGGTTTCAACAGGATGGTACTATCACTTATACAACCAGGGTCACGATTCAACTCTTAAGGGAACATTTTTCAGGTCGAATTAGCTAAGAAAACCGAGAATTTAAGATGTCCCCCTCATCTAAATTGACTGAAACAGATGGGAATACCTTAAAGAAAAAATACACGCGAACAAGCCACGAACAGTACAACAGCTCAAAACTAACATTCGTGAAGAAATAACCACGATAAGCACAGAAATGTACTAAACAGAGCATATTCATGTGCGCAGGATAGAAGCAGTAATTTAACTGACATGATATTACATACACCTAATGTTAAAAAAAAAAATTAAACAATATACTCGTATTACCGTTAAATTTTTTTGTTTATTTCATTTTTTTTCATAAATAATTAGGAAAAAGAAAGTTACTTTTACGCCACCCGTACCATATAAGTTATCACAAATCAAATAATTCTATACACGCTAAGCTTTGTCAATAATTTTTAAAACACAAAACGTTGATCTTTATTTTATATCATCTACTAAAATCTCGCATAAATTAAAATCAGTCAGCTTTATTGCTGTTGAAGAGGCTTTCAAAATGACTATGGCTCGTTTATCTAGGAAACATCCTGTATAAGTAAGACAAATACTAGTTGCCAAAACAAACGATATTTAAGAAAAGTAAAATCCACAAAAACATAAAAGACTCCAGAACATAAGTTGACAAATTGTGAAGCCGTATCAATTGTTATCAGGATCGATTACGATCGACTATTTCAATACAATTCATACTCTATTCAAGCGTTACTGAGCCTGATGCTGCACCGCATAGACTCGAATAACTACGCGTCTTCAGCTTTACAATACGAGCATGTCTCGAGACAGAGCGTTCGCTGAGAATTTTTTCCTCAACAAAAATTTGACTAGCGAGACGATTTAGTTTCACTCAGGATTGGTGAATGGTGAATAATCCATGATAGGTGTAATACCGATTCAGAGATTTATTAGTAAACATGTTCCATACACCGAGCCTTTCTCATTTTGCACCGAATAAGGGTTAGGTGTCAACTACGAGCTTACAGTATAAAAGCGGACGGACATGTCGTGTTTCTAATCGCATTAATCTACCATGGACTAGGCTAAAGGATTACATGGCTTTGGTTGGAATATGGTACATTTCGTCCCGATTCATACACAAGAGAGCAGCATGTGTATGCGGGGATGGAGGGACATGAAACACATGGGAAACACATGAAACACATAATTTATTAGTGTAGCTAAAATCACTGTGTTATAAATAAAACAATATTTTTGTCTGACAACCTTGACGTATGATTGACACTTTTTCCTAATTAATTTTAAATTCCAACAACACTATACGAAGTTCAATTAAAACATGATAACAAATAAGCAATGTATTTGCACAGGTGGTTTCTAAAAAAAAAATAAAGGAATCTCAAAATTGCATTTCAAGAAAAAAATCTCGATGCAGCAAAAGGTTTGTTAAGTTTTTATAGCATAAGAGTATTGAATTCTTGAAATTCATAAAAATACGCTCCATCCTAATAAACAAACTATGTCTAAATGTTACATACATTCACATAAAAATCTTAGCTCACTAATAAACGCAAGTATAGAGAGAAACAATAGTCCGACATTGAGAGAGAAACAATTGTCCGACATACGAGTACATATATGACCAGAAGACGCCTTCTTGAATAAGCTATTCTTGGTACGAGTACAACATACAATTTCATTCAACTTTGAAACAGAGAATCCCCTATACTCGTAAATGGAGATTGACGTTTACGTTTTTAGGAACATGGTCTGAGAATTAAACTCTGTTGTTCTGCAAGGTACGAGTATTAAATTTCCAGCTGCTTCAAGTTATCCATCAATAAAATGTTCTTCCCCAGGCAGGCGTGGATCATATTTTATGCTCTATGCCTGTGAAATATCTTATTTCCGTGTAAGGTAAGGATCATTTGTTATTTTATTCCTGCAATAACCAAACGATCCATACTACTTGTATCTTGTATTATATTTATTACTTTATGTTAGTTAACAATAGACATTGGGAGCGAACAATACGTTGGGTCAAGTGGATCAAATTTTGAAAAAAAGATTAACATAGTAGCATGAATAAAAGAAGATTATACGTGAGATGTATGACTTAAAAGGAAACGAAAATGTTTTAGAATGGGAGTGAAAGGCTATCTGTTCTCTCTGCCCACTTCGCGATGGATGCGGCTTGATGTGGGCGGGCATATATACAAATAAAATGTATTGTAACTATAGAAACTTTTAGCAAAACTGATTTAACTGGGAGAATAAACCTCAATAATCTTCGTATTTTATTGATTTCCATGTTATGTTTAAAATTTAGGTCATGATTTTAGTCTATGAATAGATTAAAAACCTCCGGTCAAAACTAAAGTGGCGGGGACATTTAATACGATCTTGCAACACATGTGTAAAAAGAGACCATGTGCACAATTGTGGTTATTGTATTATAGAAAAAGTTATGTAGTTGGATAGTATAGTTTCCCACACAAAATAAGGTCGTAGGTTCGTATCTCAAATGCATACATTTTTAACATATCATCTTTTCAAGGAAGGGCATTTGGCGCAATATTCTATATTATTTAAATGTTTTCGTCGCAAACACATAAATATGTTAATTAATACTTATCCAATAATTAGTGTCCAATTCAGGGGTAGTAAACCTTTTTGAGTCGCGTGCAAAAACCGGTAATGGATAAAGGCTCGCGGGTCCCGCGTATATTTTTGTTTTATTAATAGGCATATCAAATTTTGAATGCCTGAAAACGAGTTGACGAGGTTCATTTTGTCTTGATTGATAAAGCGCTGTTTTTTTATTGTTTTCGTGACTCTATTACTATCATCCCACTACCCCACTGTGTCAAGTACACCCTCGGCTTGCTAATAGGTTGCCACAAAGCGTCACTAAAAGATATTTAAGGTATCTTACCAACCTGTAATTACAGAGAGAAAAAATGTGATACTACAGGAAATCTAATTCGGGATCCTTGGTTCGTAAGCCAAAATACTTTACCGCTTGAATCATGAGGGTCGAATAAATTCTTACATTGTTTTTTTATTGAATATAAATATGTACCTATATCGAGTTTTCTTAATTGTTGTCTATATATAATATCATAAATAATATTTATATTTAAATCTTCTTGTTTATGTCGGAAATCGGAGCTTATCTCCATTATTCAACCACTATTTTATTGTTATTTCCTTCATGATTTGTAAAAAAGACAGCTTGTGGTTTACAAGCTGAAATTAAATATAGGAAGCATCGTTGTTCTATTAAGAAATTTAAAAAACAAAATTGCCCTGTGATACGGATCTTGATCAATGACCTGAAGCCAAATTTATAATAGTTATTGTCGAAGTGTTGAAAAAAAGTGTTTATCCAAAATATACTATAGATTTGGCACGGGTTAATCCAGCAACAAATTCAAAACATTAGCGTTTTTAATGATCCCAGCATCACTCATCCAAGCATCAGCAGCTGAGATAAACGTGTATGTTAGTTAACACGTAACATAACATATTTAAGAGCGATTACCTGCGAGTAAATATGCGATTTACATTATTTGTGATTCACTTCATTTTAAAAAATACTCGGTTTTTTTTTGCTAAAAACTTGTTAAAATCATGATGAATGAGATGACATAATGCGAATAATGTTGATTATTTTTGGAAAAAAAAAATATTAAACGATTTTCAAATTTAAGTGCTGTACTTGACTCAAATGCGTCATAATTTAAAAAAAACATATAAGATATTAATATTTGAGTATTCATCGTTTCAACGCAAACACAGTAAGACGAAAATAGGATTTCATTCTTATTGAAAATAATTTGAAGATAATGTCATCATTCAAATACTTTAAATTGCTTTAGAAATATTTTGAGACATTTCAGAGTTTACTCAACGATAACTGAATCGTTTTTTTTAATAAATGATCGCAATTATATTTAAAACATAAAAATTAAAACTGCCGCAAATTTAATCCCAAAGAAAAAACGAAATGGAACTATCAATTTCAGCAAGCTTTATCTGAATCTTGTACCGCACTTACTGAAGTAAGTGATACTTGGTAGGTATCCCTCGGAAGTCAAGCTTTCGCCGTTCCCGAGTTCATACATACAATTTGTCGCTATTTCTTCACGATATCTCGTTATGTGAGTTGAAGCTCTGGCTGCACGTAGACAATGAACTGAAACACATCGGCTCCTAGATACGGGACTATTCTAAAAAGAATGGAAACAAATGGAAAGGGGTTCGATCGCATTCATTCGAAGTAACGTGAAGAGTAATGGGAAAAGCACGTTGGAACACTGATTAAAATGCAAAGTTATACTGAAAAGATTCTTATAGCTGGTGTGTTCAAAATTTACACAAAAGTGATTAATATAAGCCGTTTGTTATAAATGTTTCCTTTACTATATTTTATAATATAAAATCGAAAACTAGAAATATATTTTTTAAACATAATTCATTCATAATATGAGAACATTATTGACTAATAAAAAAATAATTATAGCACACCGATCAATAAGTACCGGAACTAACCAACAGACGGCACCTCTAATAACTAATCCTTACCATTTTCAGTTAGTAACAACCTTTAGAAATTACGTGTCAAACTTTCATGAAATTCCGACATTGTGTCATTGAGTTACAGTGATTTTAGTGACGATACTTTTGCTATTTTCAAAACATTGGAAAAAACTGAATTTCATGTGTTGATAAACATTGTTTTTTATGGGAAAAAATACCGTTCAAACTCAGCGATGGCTTGAAAAGTGTTATCCGGGCTCTGCTCCGTCGAAAACAACCATTTATCGGTGGTATGCTGATTTCAAACGCGGTCGTACAGAGACAAATGATGCTGAACGCTCTGGTCGTCCAAATGAGGCTGTTACACCAGAAAACATAAAAACACCCTCAAAATCGTGATGGAAAATCGCAAAGTAAAGTTGCTTGAGATAGCTGACATCCTGAAGATATCATTTGGTAGTGTTTACACTATTTTGCATGAACATTTGGTCATGAAAAAGCTTTTTTCGAAATGGGTGCCGCGTTTGCTCACAATGGAACAGAAACAACAACGCATCGATGATTCAGAGTGCTGTTTGGCACTGTTGACGCGAAATAAACAGGAGTTTTTGCGTCGGTATGTGACAATGGATGAAATTTGGATCCACCACTATACTCCGGAATCAAATCGGCAGTCAGCTGAGTGGAGAGCAGCCGGTGAAAGTCGTCCGAAGCGACCAAAAACTCAACAGTCGGCCGGAAAGGTTATGGCCTCCGTATTTTGGGATGCGCATGGTATAATATTCATCGATCACCTTGAAAAGGGAAAAACCATCAATAGCGAATATTACATAGCGTTATTGGAGCGTTTGAAGGCAGAAATTGCAAAAAAACGGCCCCATATGAAGAAGAAAAAAGTTCTCTTTCATCAGGACAATGCACCGTGTCACAAGTCGATGGTAACGATGGCCAAATTGGACGAGTTGAACTTCGAATTGCTTCCGCACCCACCGTATTTTCCAGATTTGGCCCCCAGCGACTATAGGCTGTTCGCAGACCTCAAAAAGATGCTCCAGGGAAAGATATTTGGCCCCAACGAAGAAGTGATTGCCGAAACTAACGCCTATTTTGAAATCAAAGACAAATCGTTCTACACGGCTGGCATAGAAAAGTTAAGAAAGCGTTGGAATGAATGTATCGCTCTTGAAGGAGACTATGTTGATGAATAAAGAAGAATTTTGGCAAACAAATGTTGTTTTAGTAGTTAGTCCCGGGACTTATTGATCAATGTGTTATGTAATTTGAAAAAAAAAAACAAAAACAATGATCGTTGGTTTTACTCGTAATACACGGCTCTGCAAGGAATGCATACACATACATTACATCATGTCATCTACCTGTCGAGGTAGGTAGAGAGGACAGAGTGCCAGAATTTCTTATCTCGACACACATCCTTAGCCTCATCGATATTAGCCTCATCTTAGCCGGCGTTTTTTTTACTTTTTACGGTTTCTTTTTTCAGAATATAATTTCTTTGTTCCAACCATACTTTACTTGGTCTTCCTCTTAAACGCCTACCATTAACATTTGCACTTTATATATGTTTTAATAGTCATTCTTCATTAATCCGTTCTACAAGTCCAAACCATCTCAGCGTGCCCTTTTCAGCTCAAATTCATATCTAATCCCTTCATTTTTCAAGTTCAAATTCATATCTAGTTCAAATTCATATCTAAGCTCAAGTTCAAATTCATATCTTATCCCTTCATTTCGTATTCTGTCATACATTGTCACTCTATGTATGTGTCTTAAAGCACGCATTTCTACAGCATTTATTCGCCTCCTCTCAGTCTTTTTCCACGTCAACGTTTCAATCCCATACAACCAAGTTGGCACCAAGAGATTATTGTGGACTATCATTTTAGCAGAATTTAATACTGTACAGTTCAAATATATGTGTTTTAGTGCCCCATTGGCTTTGTTTCCTTTCGCTACACACCGTTCGATATCCTTCTTAACTCTTCCATCAACTGAGAAAATAGTAACTTCTTCCACTTAAAGAGGCACCCAGAATATTTCGCACTTTCTTTTTAGTCTTTCTTCTCACTATTTGTATCAGGGAATGGATTACTAAATAACAGACTACCGAGACAGTCGATAGAACAAACAAAACAAAAGAAATTAAACTTACACAAGGCATTCTTTACATAAGTATCAAAGCAGAACCGAGAACAAGGAAAGAACTGCCAATTACCTGGATCCCAAATTATTTAAAATCAGCCGACAGTTGTGAATCAACGATTCCGTGGGACATAGCACATTCGGTCTGAGAAGATTTGACCACAAAAATAAATTAATCTACTTCCTTCTGTTTTATAAAATTGACATCCAATATTATATTCCAAAGTTCTAAGTGAAAAGAAGACTAAATGAATATTGAAATATGAACTGGTTAACAACACCAAAATATGATTAATTGCATTGTGGAGCAAACAAATACGTAATATCAATTTAGGCGCCATTTAAGGAAGTATCTATTCAGCCCCGATTGGTCCTGTTTGTATGGTATGTGTTTTGCATTCTTCCAATGGGTTAGGCCAGCAGAGTGGCGAAAGTGTTTAAAGTGCTTTTAATATATTTTTACTTACCACCTTTACTAGGCCTAGTTCTGTAGGAGTTCTTGCGGCGCGAAGGTCGCCGGCAGGCAGGGCGACGAGCGGGCACCGGGGACACTCCTGGTGGCACGTATAGCGGGCGCTCCTCCTCATCCTCCGTAGCTCGGGACTTGTACAAAGTCTCTGAAGATGACGAATTGGAATCGTCTAAAGAATGATCACGATACTCCCGAGCAGAAAGCTGCAATGATTCGGAGACCACCCTATCACTGGGTAAAGTGTTGTCTTCTGAACTGCTTTCTTGGACATTATCATCGCGATAGTCTGTTGTTATATACTCGTAGAGATCTTCATCTGTTTCAACTTCTGTGTCGTATAGAGTTGCCACGGGATCGGGAATAAGACACATCCTAATTTCTTCGCCGTACTTAAAATATTTCTTTCGTCGCACGACCGGATTCCTTTTTTCGGGAGGAACAAATATCAAGGGGTCCAGTTTCAAGGTGGTCATAGATCTGGGAGGTCGACGCACCACGACTGTATAAATATCGTTTTTTGTCTTTGACTGCTTTTTTCTTCGGACGGATTTTCTGGAACCTTTTCTACATTTAAAGCTAATTCTGCGGACGGAACCTCGTTCTTTTTCCGTATTTGTATCAGTCTTTTGGATTTGGTTGATATTTGCATTCGGTGTTTTTTTTTTACTTTTGAAGAAACCTCCCGAGAATTTAGGTTGTTCACATTCGAATTCAGCCAGCTTGTGTGACGAGAGCGAGAAAGAAAAACCGGAATCTTTACTCGAGAACATGTCGGCAATACCAGTTTTGGCTACTTTATTTTTTTGAAGTCCACCGACCACGACCGGGTCCTCTTTGTTTGCCTTTAGGGCGCTGTCGAGAGAGTTGTGCGCCGCCCGCGAGTCTGCTGCGGCCAGAGTGGCGCCGTCCCCGGGGGGAACGGCAGGGGCACCCACCACGGCGGACAGCGGCGCGTCCATCCAGACGCGGCCCAGGCTCACCGACAGCGAACGCATCTCCTCGCCTCTCGAGGAGTCGTAACTGGTTTCCGGAATCAACGATGGAGGCGGAGAAGCCAGGTGAAAATTTTGTCTGGGAGAAAATACGGGAGATCGGTCGAATTTAATAATTTCAACGCAGTCTCTAGTAGGAAATATTTCCACAGCTGAATCGTCACTGTCATCTCGTTTCCCGTGCAAATCCCTCTCAGGTAAGATAAGCATAGAGTGAGATTCATCATCGGAAAAAAATGAGGACTGGTGGTTCTCCACACTGTACCCTGAAATGGATAATTGTTTTTTCATTGTAGCACGTTTTGGTAGATCTTCCGATGCTGGTACATGTATAATGATTTTTTCAGGTACATTTTTAGATGTATAGTTGAAATATTTCTTGTATGATATATGGTTATCGCAGGTGACAGTTTTCGTTGGGAGAGCTGTCCAAGCCTGCGAAACCTGTTCTTTCAAGTTGCATTCCACTTCGCGGGATTCGTCTACCTTAACGTCAGGTTTCTTTTCCAGTGAATTTATTTTTGAAGTTGTATAACTTGATGACAACGACTCGGAACATTTTAAATTGATAAGTGGTTTTATGTCAGGATAAGGAAATTCGTTTGACAAATCATCCGTCTGTGTGCAAACTTCGCGGGAACGTTGATTTTTAGCCAAAGAGCTTCTCTCTGAAAATTCCTCTTTCAATTTTTCGTAGTCGTTGACCGGGCGCAACATAAATTGTGGTGCTTTCATATAAATATTTTCAACTTTGGTTTCCTTTCCAGATTTCTTTTTACCCGAATTCGACGGAGTGATGTTATACTCCTCGAGTTTGCTTTCTTCTTTGAAGAGCTGAGCATTTGAGAGATCATTTTTTTGTTTCTTTTTCCCTCCACGATCCAGATAGTTTTTTCGGATAGATATCCGTTTAAAAGAGTCACTACGTTTGAATGACGTTTCCTTTTCGTTATTTTTGCGCCCACCTCCCATGAGCCGCCTGATGTTCTCGAATGATAGCGGCTTCATCGTACAAAGACTGAGGTATTTGTTCGATTCCTCGATTCACTCCATTATTTCTAAATCGTCGAAGGCAATCCCGTTTCACCACTTCAACTGGATATTTTATTGCTAAGTCATCGTCCTTTTTCAACAAGCATTTAACGACACGAAGATTTGAAATTTTGTATCGTACATTTTAAGCTGTTGGAAATTTTAAGCTTTTAATGTGGATTTTATTAAAAAATACATCATTCGCTAAGTTGCAAATAATATTCTCTCAATTATGGAAGTCTGATATAAGTAATAAAACTATTGAAAATATTAAAAATTTTAAGTTTATTTTAACTTTAGACAAGAATCTTAAAAAAAATTTTTAAACGTCAGTTTATACAACATGTATAATATTTATTTAACAATATTTATACACAAATTTTCTATCAGAAAAAAATCGATATACTTCATGCACGCGGAGCTTTAAAATTTCGACGGTGTTATATTAAAGAATAGGCATGCTTCAAAATGTACAATAGTTAAGTGAAATTTCTATTTTAAGTTGAAATCTGCATCAGGATAATGAAACAAGAGGTTATGGATTGGAACTGTCCTAGCTTGATTTCTACCCGGGGGTTTCGGGGTCGACTCTCAATATAAAAGTGTCCCAGCTTGATTTCTACCCGGGAGTTTCGGGGTCGACTCTCAATATAAAAGTGTCCCAGCTTGATTTCTACCCGGGGGTTTCGGGGTCGACTCTCAATATAAAAGTGTCCCAGCTTGATTTCTACCCGGGGGTTTCGGGGTCGACTCTCAATAGTATCCCAAAACATTAATAAAAAAGCTTCCAGTCTGGTAAACAACTACATCTTGTAACAATTTGCGTTACGATAGATGTGTGCAAGTGTTGTTTCTACTTCACGTGCTGTAGTATTTCCATGACGAACTACTAGTCCCGGGCCTAATCCTGTGGTTCTAAGCCCGAAATATAAATGAACAGAGCCGAAGACAATGTTGTCTCCCGACTAAGCTCTGTGTTGTTGGTTGGGAGAGTTTGCCAATATTGTAATAAGCCTGCCGAGTGTATTGTAACAATCAAGTGTGATGCAATACAATGCTATAATATGCTGGGCTAGGGTTGAACAAATGTAAGATTGTAACGTGGATGAAACATATTAATAAAAATAAACTACGCAAGTTTCGTACATATATTTTCAACAGTCCTTGAATGTGAAATAGTAAACATCGTCATCGTTAAACATGAGTAACTCGGGGAGAAAAAGACTTATCATTTAAGTTGTAGATGGATACTTTTTGCGTATACTGGGTTTTTACGTTTACTCGTATGCTTATGATTGCTTATTAAATCGAGAAATTTTACCAATATTTCCTATTGGAAGTTGTTCTAGAACGATAGGACAATCTGCCGCAACGTTAGGTATACATAATGTAATATTTTAGTCTCTCCATTTCGCCCTTAGAATTTATCTAAGATAGCTTATTAATTACAGAACAATATGCTAAAATAAAAATAAAACAGAAAGTTAGTACGGATTCGAAATCATTCAGTGATCGAACTCGGAATGCCAAATTACTCATCACAATGTATCGTTGGACTGTTCGCATTGAGACAATCAGACCTTCAATAGATTATAACTGTCGAGTAAGAAATATGCTAGGTGAATAGAATGTGGTTTTGGGCGACAGAAATAATTATAAATACACGTGTATCCATTGTGTTATATATCAATAGAAAAATGTAATAAAGATATATGAAAAATACGCATTGATCAATAGAGCCTTTAAAAATAATTATCCTGGTGTTAGTATATTTTTTTAATTTGTTTTTTTTCCCGCCTAAATACCTCATGAAAAACTTAAATAAATATGGGAGTACATGTCAAGTGGGTGCTAGTTAAGAGTGAGAGACTCCGAAACATTTGCGGTATTAAATTGTTTGTTTATTGTTATTGTTTATCTCTCCAATGTATTTTAATAAGCGCCAACCCTCGAAATTGTAAAAGTAATAATGTTGAGTAATCCAAAAAAAAATATTTCAGAACATCGTTTGTCCCTCCGATCTTATAATGGTAGAATATTTTTTATTTTTTGGAACGATTTACTATGTACAGACAGGCGTATTCTGTTACATTTTACACATTTTTGTCATTTCTTAACATAAGATATTTCCATGGATACCGATTAACATTAATTATGCCTAAGTTGAATAAAAAATATTCAAATCGTCAGTGATTGTTTGAATGTGACCAGAGAAGACCCGAGTTCAAGTTTTATCTTCAACGACGGTAAATATTACAACCCGAGCTGGACTGAACAGGTAATAAATATATAAATTACACTTTGAATCTTTTCTAAGATTCCATTTATAAAAACTCAAAAGAGAATCAAATTAAATATTGCGTACTTACAAACCAGTTAAGGAGAAGACATGCCATAAAATGTATAATTGAACTTATCCAACATGTTTGTAATTCAGATAACGCAAGTTCCATGTTTGGAACTCATCGAGAAGCAAATATTGATAGTCGTTTCTCCATATGACAATACATCAGTACTGATAACGGTGTGGGTGGAAATACTTTTTTCCATGGTTCAACAAACAAAGCGACACCCACATCGAATCCTTAAGGCTTAAAATTTGAATCTTAGTGTCGCGCTATATAATATGAACACGAACTACTTCCACATTAAAACGAAGCTGTTTGGTATAGTTTGTTAAATAACGCCTTGCCTTATCTCAATTATTAAGGGAAATATCTTCCGATCGAAGAAGGTTGTTAGTTAATGTTGTTAATAAACGACACCTTAACGATCTTCTCATTCTGTGCAAGCGGTTGCACATCTGCGAGCACACATTCTGTGCAAGCGGTTGCACATCTGCGAGCACACATTCTTAACATTCATAATTCTATACAAACACAAATTCACATGGTCTGAATATAAAATCAATTCTCAAACGAATGTAGGTATGAAAATATTTCCAAATATTATGATTTTTGACAAAGCGAAAAATCACAATCAACAGATTTAAAATTGCTGAAATAAATTGCGTATTAAAAATGTCGTTTATTAATATATTAAGTGCCAAAAATAACTAATAACATAATCGTTAAAAACTACAAACCAAAAGGCCAGTTATACATGATTGATTGGAAATCATCAGTCAGGACACGCCACGCCTGCAGTATGAGAAATGACAGTGAAAATGACAATAAAAACTACAAACCAAAAGGCCAGTTATACAGGATTGATTGGAAATCATCAGTCAGGACACGCCACGCCTGCAGTATGAGAAATGACAGTAAAAACTACAAACCAAAAGGCCAGTTATACATGATTGATTGGAAATCATCAGTCAGACACGCCACGCCTGCAGTATGAGAAATGACAGTAAAAACTACAAACCAAAAGGCCAGTTATACATGATTGATTGGAAATCATCAGTCAGACACGCCACGCCTGCAGTATGAGAAATGACAGTGAAAACTTACTGCAAATATTGTATCCACACATTTTCTGTTGCAACAAATATAGGCGATCTACCACTGAATCTTAGTTTATTCAGGCGTGTGGAAAAAATGCAACGGAAATGTTGGCAAGAGCGTGCTATTTATTGTAGCTGAACAAGATTTATTGGTTTAACGCCTTTCTTTATTCCCCTTAACCTGCGATATAATATAAATTCACAATTCTTGACCAACATCCACGCTGTTACGGGGGACGAAATACTAAATCCCCACCAACCGTGAACTGTATTTTAAGACTTATTTATTTAGAACACAACGTCACGTATTGACAGTGGCATACCGAAATGCGAACATGATAGAAACGACGAAAGCTGGTATGCTAGAGATGCGATGCTGCAGAAGATGAAGAAGACAGGCAATACACAAAGGTTTAACTAGCCGCAAGACTTGCGGTACAAATGGAAATTGAAACGGAATTGGAATATTGTTATGTTATAATACAATGTGGCACAAGTACTGGATGCACATAACATACCTGAGAACTACCTATACAGCCTATACTCGTACACTGTCCGGCTAATAAACTGCCGGCAATAGAACACCTCGATACCTGAATACTCGTTTGGTTTTTACGTCACTATACTCGTACAGTGTAACAGTGTAGCAGGCGAGACTACGATAATCTCCTTCTTGTTGGTAATAAAATATAACTGGTACAATGTTTCATACCTTCACTTCTAGATTAAAGTGACATTTGTAACTTGGATGGATGCTAACCAGGACTTTCAACGCGGATAATTTTATGATCTTATAAAAAAACTTTATTTTAAAAACATTCACTATATATTAAATCTAATGAGGGAACATCACCCAGTATTTCAAAAAGCACATTTTACAAGTCATCACATGCAATTTTCCTGAGATCCATCAATTGTGCTACATCCTTATCAATATTTGAGTTAGAACTGAAAATAGTATTTTTATCAAAACATTCCTTTCTTTCTTAACTCGTAACTCGTAATTCCATCACAGTTTTTTAACTGGCTATTTCATCAAGTTGAGATTTCAAACAATTAAAATATTTTTTAGTGATCCCATAAAACTACATTTTTTGGGTGAGCACTTCCATGAAAGTTCAAAAACATGTTTAGTAGCTCGCATCAAGCAGCAGCGGCTCATTGACCCTTGAACGGGGGATGTGGAGTCAGTAACTATCTTATGTCAGGACCGTTGGTAATACAAATAGAACAAGGATACGGCTAGATCGCGCCGGGTATGGGTTTCCTCAATCGACAAACCAGTTTTTACCTGACATCAATTAGTTTCTCATTAACAGCATCACGACCTTGGCTGGAACTAACAACCTCTTTGTCCATCATTTGGACAAAAATATCCAAACCACCAAATTATTTTTTTCCCATCATTTTCGAATAAAAATATCTGATATTCTATGTGAAAAAATATCAAACCACTCAACTTATGTTCTTCGTAGTCTAGAGAAATAACACTTGTCTGCCTGCCACACGAAGATTTCTGATTCAATTCCGAGTGGTGACAAAAAAAATCGAAGACTTTTTCACATAAAAGCTTCCAAATATAATTCTGGTTTTATAGAAGATTTTGCCTCAACAAGTTGAATTGTCAGCAATGAAATATTTTATACTTTCAACTATTCATCCTTGTACGGTAGGAGTATTCTTCATATGAACCGGTTAAAGCCAAAGTGGTGTAAGTCCACTTTTTAAATAAACTGAGTTAAGTCCAATTATGTGTTCCGTGTACGAAGAACTATTAATAAGAAATGTGGCGAAAGCCCTAGTTACCCTAATATCCACATCAATTGCAGGACAAGTTTAAGCAGACAATGGAGTCATCTATTGGTTGACAGGAAAAGTGGTGGAAGTGGGAGTTGCACCACTATTCCAGTGAATATTTCTCTATTTTGTTGACAAGATTGATGCAACGGTGTATAATTTTCGTTGTGATTATAGTATATTCCGTGTAATATTATTTCTGAATATTAACCATACAATGCGTGTTTTTTTCGAAAATATATTTATGCATTAAATATGTACTGGAACATGAAAAATACAATAAAACTTTTTTTTTGTTTTTATATATTTATATTGAAAAAAAAAAGAATATGGTTTATATAGTATATGAATCACTGCGCATTTGTAATGGTAATTATATGATATAAATGATAATAAATTATATAAACTGGTGATTAAATGATAATTAATATTTATTAATTAAATGATGAATTTAGTAATACAATGATAATGAAGATTTGTGAAAACCAGCGAAGCAATTTTTGTCTTTGTTGAAACACAAAGCAGCGTTGCATTTTTCACAAATAACTAAAGTTTGAGACTTGCAATTTGGAGAAGTCCTTACCTTTCCCAAAATTGACATGCTAAATAGCATATTATAAACGTAATTTATACGTATATAACTTAGGTTGCCATGAGCTCCAACAGGAGTAGGATACATGTATTGCTGGGACGAAACTGTCGGATCTCGGGGTTCACAACAAATCGGTGACTGTGTTATCAAACACATAAAAACTAGAGCCACAACAGCAAAACATTTAGTCATGTACAGTGACACCTGACACCTGTACGGGACAAAACAGGAATTGGAAATTTGGATTAAACTTATTAAGACTGGTGTTAAGTGAAGACAACAACATAGACATCATTGACCAAAAATGTATGCGAAGTGGCCATTCCTACCTTCCCAACGATGCAGACTTTGGCTCAATCGAAATCTATAGCAAGAATAAACGCATCTTTAGCCCTGCTGACTGGTTTGGAGTCATTACTAAAGCTAGGAAACAAAAATCTTCCCACGTTACTGCGATGTGATGCCTAGTGAAGAATTTTTATCCACAGAAAACATAGAGAAATCCATAACCAAGAGAAAATTTAATGAAGACACACATCCAGTGTCATGGCTACATATGCAATGGATTCGGTACAAGAAAACCGACCCGTTCACTATATTTTACAAAGATAACTTATCTGATGAGCTTCCATTTTTCAAGCTTAACATCAAACCATCAGCGAAACGCGGACGGCCAATATCTGTTGGAAATGTACCTTTGAGAAAACTGCAATGGACCCAGGCCAGTGACAAGGGAGAAACATAAAGACATGCAGGATATTTTACCCTACATTCCACCTATCCATCATGAGTATGATACTATCTAGACCTACGTACTTTTGACTCCGCTGAAGACCTTGGACCATAGGATGCTGATGCTGATGACACTAATGATGTTAGGTAACCATATATTTTGTGACGGACACGAGTGAGATATTAAATAAACTTTTTGCAAACATTTATTCACATTGTTCTAATGACCTATATTACTGTAAAATAAAATAACATTAAACTTTAGTTGTTGCAGTTATTCCCTTAAACAATTTATTATAACTGTTTAAAGCCAAAGTGGTGTAAGTTACTTTAGGGCCTTATAATTTTCCAGTTAAGATGTGCAAAGGACAAAAATAATTTTTGAGCGCATTCAGTAAAAAAAACATGGTTTAGTAGTATTGTGGAATTTTCTGTAACAGCTGTACTAAACGCATTTATATCTCAGATCGAATGTGACTTACACCATTTGGCTTTAACCGGTTCATATAATGTTCGGACATTCCACGTCGCCATTCTCATGATTGACCCAGAGCTTCTTAGCAACTTCTAACCACCCACCTAACTAGAGTCGGCCGGAGACTGAGGGCCAATTTTTTATTGTTTTCAATGATGATTAAGAAACTTGAACAAAGGTAATAACTGTGGTATTCCGTTACCTTCCGAAGAAGAAGAGTCATATAATTTAACTGTCTTTCTAATATCCTGAGCCCGTTCTAAATATTGTCTATCAAAGCTTTAATATTTCCAAACAGGTAAACTAACATATGAACTGGATTTATGGTCCATATAACATACACATAGGTGTATGCGTGACCAGGTGACTTATTTCAAATAGTTAAGTATTTATTACCTTTAATTTAACTGGGCGGCTGCACATAAACGTATATTATACACTATTTTAAGGTCGACATCGATCGTGGATCAAATAAATAAATAAATATTATCGCATGCGCCACAAAAATGAGCATTATCATATTTAGAATATTGTATCGATTTTTAGTTAAAAGTTTAAAAAAAATCCAAGTCACATAAAGCCAGCTTTTTACACTAATTTTAATCTCCGGAAAGTCTTATTTAACGGGAAAGGCAAATGGAATACTTAGAAATAGTGGTGTGTTTCTTTTATGTGCGCTGTGATCATTTCTATATAGGAAAGACAAGAAGATCCTTTGAAAAGAGATTTCGTGAACACAAATCCACCTTAATAAATCCTCTAATTTATTCTGCAATGGCTAATCATTGTCACCGTGAAAACCATACTTTTTCTGTCGATGATGCCAAATTCTTACAGATCAGTAGTAACAGAAATAAATTGGACAGATTAGAGGCCCTAGAAATTTCTAAGTCAGTACATCGAGGCGAACATGTGGTTAACACATATATCCCAAAAATCTCTCCGCTGCTGGCCGAGATCGTCCCATGCCTCCCTCAGTCCCCAACCGTTAGAAGCGTGTATATCGGTACCAGTTCGAACAGAATTCAGTCTTGTTTGTGCTCCCCTGAAGATGAGGTGTGCACCTTGAAACCGGCAGGGTTATACCGTTACAAAAAGTGGAATAAACAGTGTTTGATAAAAGCAATTACAATGTCTTTAAACCGCGATTTTATTAAAGATAGTGAAGTGAGTATTCACCATTATATTAGGGTTACTTTTCCACTTTTCCACTATTAATCGGTAGTTTTCAATTTTCATAGTTATGCTTCAAGTTAAAAGCTGTTATGATTTCGCCAATAATTATAATCGTTACTTGAACTTTTAACGTGAAACAATCCCTAATAAGAACTTGATACTAAATCTCACATCGTCAAAAACCGGATAAAAAGGCATTCTTCTTTTGCTGGGGTATTTGTTACAAAAACCGGATATATCATTTAATGTCCGCTGGTTTTCGAGAGATTGACCACTTCGGGAACACCGTTACCAAATTAAAAATACACAGTGTTTTACTTCACGGTCGTGATATAAAATGTATACATTCTCGCATATTGCGAAGCGCCGATAACAACTATAATTCATCAAGTTCAAATTTGACACCTGTATTTTTTGTAGCTTGGACTATAAAACAGTGAACTGTTGTGCGCCGTATGGCACACAGGATGAAATGTTTATGGCACCGCGTCAAATGCCGAAAGATAGTTTCTCTCGGACGTGAACAGAAATTATGGTGAAATATCATAAAATATGATAAAACGCGCGTGAGAACGACAAGTCAACACTGCCAAGGTAAAATACGTAACCTTTGATCAGCCATGTACGAGTATAAGGTAATTAACAACTTTAGCGCCCATACAGTCAACGATAAAAGTAATAATGTATAATATTTTGAAAAACAAATCAATATTTTAACTGGATCTATCATAAAATGACCTAAGCTTAAACTCCAAATGATAACCAAAGTACCAATACGGACGAGACAAAATATACATATTTATTCATTCCTTCGTAATTAACTTTACATAATAATAATCATAAAAGTACTATTTATTAAAGACCGTTTAAAATGTCAGATCGTGGATTTTTTGCAATCTTTCTGTATGGTGCCGAAACATGGACACTGAGAGAAAAGTAAAGCTAGAAGATAGATGCCATTGAGATGTGCTGGTGACTAATCTTGTATATACTCGTACATGGATAGCACGTAGAACAAATTAATCGATTCTGGAAGAACTACAAATTGAACAGCGTTTGTTTTCAATTATATAACTACGAATGTTCAGGTACTTCTTCCATATTATAACATGGGAATATATAATACAGTGGAGATACTGGTGGTCCAAAGCAAAAAATAAGGATATGCTACCGGCCGCGTGTAATAGAGGCGTATCATTATTTCTGTAGTGCGGTCAATCCACTCGCAAGATCAACTCCAATGATCGCGACTGCTTCGTAAAAGGCATAATGAATAATAAGACACGATATTATAAAAACGGTGACATGTTTCCAATTGAGGGTTCTGGTCCGGTTCCAAAAAGTGATAAAAAGGGCCTATGTTCAGTCACGAAATGAACCGTTCACATGTTTCAATTTAGTCGTAAAACTGTAATTGGGCTGGTATCATCGAACTATTCAAGGTACGCAACACGATACGAAAACTTGAAACTATAAATAAAAAGGATATCTAATTGGGTATGAAAAAAACTTGATTTAACAAAATCCATATTTTGGGGATTTATATATCTAGAGAAACATGACCGAATGCTCATAACGGTATTTAACTCATAACATAACGGTATATTTTTTGGTTCCATCAAAAGGGCAATGAAAGTAATATTGGTTCAGTAGAAAAACGACGAAAAATTTGAAAAAAATATACATAAAATAATTACAAACCCAAAATATATTTTGAGTCTTCTTCTGGAACAAAAAAACCAATACTTGAGTTCCTCAGAAGCTCAAGCAATATGTTACGACACAACTGTATTAAGATGTGTAATTTGTTTTACGTATATAGCATTTAGAGCAAGCATTTGCAGGATTTTAAAAATACACATATACAAAGGTCTGTTCAATGGGAAAAGTGACTGATTTTATTGTCGCGTAACCACCAGCGCCATCTGTGGATAAATAAATGAGTTAACTAGCGACACATTTCGGCTATCTTCCGTAAAAGTTTCAAAGCGCTGGCATCGCTGGTTCATACGTAATAACGTAACAATTGACAGTACCTTCTGATTCTCGGACGGAAAAGAAACAATAAAGCAACGTGGCAACATTCAATTTTGTTTTAAATTGGGTAAAAGTGCCACAGAAACTTTTGAAATGATTCAAACTGTTTATGGTAGTGAAGCAATGAGTCGTAAGAACGTTTTTAAGTGTTATGCGAGATTCTGTGATGGTAGATAGCAATGAAGATTATCCACGACCTCGACCATCATTGACAGTTCGAATTGAAGAAAATGTTCAAAAAGTGTCTGAAACCTCCGAAACCGAGAAAAGTGAGCACGCAGAAGAGCCGAATCAAGACTGCTCACCGTTTTCTTTGATTCCAAAGGAATTATCCACGAATAAAAGGTCAAATGGTGAACGCTGATGTGTACTTGGGTGTTTTAAATCGTTTATGGGCCAGGATTCGAGTTCGACCCGAATATCGGGAGCACGTGGCATGGTCTTTGTTGCACGACAATGCACCGGCGCACAAAAACAAGATACTCGTAAGCCGCGATTTGTTGGCCAAAAAACGTATCGTGGTGCTCGATCACCCCCCGTATTCGCCTGATTTGACTCCATGCGACTTCTGGCTATTCCCGAAACTGAAATTGGCGATGTAAGGAAAGCGTTTCAACACGATTTCAGACATCCAGAAGGCTTCGACCGCGATTTCGGAGGCAATTTCGAAGAATGAGTTTCAGGAGTGCTTTAGAAAATTTTACAACCGCTTCCAGTATTGTATTGACTCACAAGGAGTGTATTTTCATTTTGAATAAAATCTAATGTAAATTAAAAATAAACAATGTCTTGTATTTCATTTCCCGCATTGGACAGATAGTGTATATGAATGAAAACTTGTTTTTGAATGCGGCTAATAGGCTCGAAAACTAGTATTTGTTACGTAAATACTGTATTTCTCGGAATCGGTCTATAATCGTAAAATGTAATATTTCATTATTCAGCACATATAAATTAAGATATTAAATATGTAAATAAAAAACATCAATGCTGTATATTAAGAAATACATAATAATAAGTTACTGATAGGGTTCTGAAAATATTATATAACTTTTTAGAAAGTGACTTGTAATGTATAAAATTATATATTTATAAAGATCTAGGGGTATTTAATTTTGAGCAAAAATTTTAAATATATTTATTGAAAGTCACAGACAATATACTCGTTATCTCAAAGACTGTGTAACTTATCTAGCAGGATTACGATTTAAAATATATTTATTGAAAGTCACAGACAATATACTCGTTATCTCAAAGACTGTGTAACTTATCTAGCAGGATTACGATTTAAAATATATTTATTGAAAGTCACAGACAATATACTCGTTATCTCAAAGACTGTGTAACTTATCTAGCAGGATTACGATTTAAAATATATTTATTGAAAGTCACAGACAATATACTCGTTATCTCAAAGACTGTGTAACTTATCTAGCAGGATTACGATTTAAAATATATTTATTGAAAGTCACAGACAATATACTCGTTATCTCAAAGACTGTGTAACTTATCTAGCAGGATTACGATTTAAAATATATTTATTGAAAGTCACAGACAATATACTCGTTATCTCAAAGACTGTGTAACTTATCTAGCAGGATTACGATTTAAAATATATTTATTGAAAGTCACAGACAATATACTCGTTATCTCAAAGACTGTGTAACTTATCTAGCAGGATTACGATTTAAAATATATTTATTGAAAGTCACAGACAATATACTCGTTATCTCAAAGACTGTGTAACTTATCTAGCAGGATTACGATTTAAAATATATTTATTGAAAGTCACAGACAATATACTCGTTATCTCAAAGACTGTGTAACTTATCTAGCAGGATTACGATTTAAAATATATTTATTGAAAGTCACAGACAATATACTCGTTATCTCAAAGACTGTGTAACTTATCTAGCAGGATTACGATTTAAAATATATTTATTGAAAGTCACAGACAATATACTCGTTATCTCAAAGACTGTGTAACTTATCTAGCAGGATTACGATTTAAAATATATTTATTGAAAGTCACAGACAATATACTCGTTATCTCAAAGACTGTGTAACTTATCTAGCAGGATTACGATTTAAAATATATTTATTGAAAGTCACAGACAATATACTCGTTATCTCAAAGACTGTGTAACTTATCTAGCAGGATTACGATTTAAAATATATTTATTGAAAGTCACAGACAATATACTCGTTATCTCAAAGACTGTGTAACTTATCTAGCAGGATTACGATTTAAAATGTATTTATTGAAAGTCACAGATAATATACTCGTTATCTCAAAGACTGTGTAACTTATCTAGCAGGATTACGATTTTAAATATATTTATTGAAAGTCACAGACAATATACTCGTTATCTCAAAGACTGTGTAACTTATCTAGCAGGATTACGATTTAAAATATATTTATTGAAAGTCACAGACAATATACTCGTTATCTCAAAGACTGTGTAACTTATCTAGCAGGATTACGATTTAAAATATATTTATTGAAAGTCACAGACAATATACTCGTTATCTCAAAGACTGTGTAACTTATCTAGCAGGATTACGATTTAAAATATATTTATTGAAAGTCACAGACAATATACTCGTTATCTCAAAGACTGTGTAACTTATCTAGCAGGATTACGATTTAAAATGTATTTATTGAAAGTCACAGACAATATACTCGTTATCTCAAAGACTGTGTAACTTATCTAGCAGGATTACGATTTTAAATATATTTATTGAAAGTCACAGACAATATACTCGTTATCTCAAAGACTGTGTAACTTATCTAGCAGGATTACGATTTAAAATATATTTATTGAAAGTCACAGACAATATACTCGTTATCTCAAAGACTGTGTAACTTATCTAGCAGGATTACGATTTAAAATATATTTATTGAAAGTCACAGACAATACACTCGTTATCTCAAAGACTGTGTAACTTATCTAGCAGGATTACGATTTAAAATATATTTATTGAAAGTCACAGACAATATACTCGTTATCTCAAAGACTGTGTAACTTATCTAGCAGGATTACGATTTAAAATATATTTATTGAAAGTCACAGACAATATACTCGTTATCTCAAAGACTGTGTAACTTATCTAGCAGGATTACGATTTAAAATGTATTTATTGAAAGTCACAGATAATATACTCGTTATCTCAAAGACTGTGTAACTTATCTAGCAGGATTACGATTTTAAATATATTTATTGAAAGTCACAGACAATATACTCGTTATCTCAAAGACTGTGTAACTTATCTAGCAGGATTACGATTTAAAATATATTTATTGAAAGTCACAGACAATATACTCGTTATCTCAAAGACTGTGTAACTTATCTAGCAGGATTACGATTTAAAATATATTTATTGAAAGTCACAGATAATATACTCGTTATCTCAAAGACTGTGTAACTTATCTAGCAGGATTACGATTAATTTAGATTTTTTTACTCGAATAAGACAACTTCAGTTATCTTATATAATAAATAGTTAAAATCGTTGATAAAAGTTTGTTCCATAAAATTGTAGAACTTTTCATAGGAAATCTGGCGAATATCTACGAGTATCTTCGTATGTGTATATTTCAAAAACAATAATACATTCGAAGGATTTCCTTACAATAATTAATAATTATTAGAAAGGCTTAAAGGACTAAATTTCGTTGTATTTATATACTTAAATAAACGGCGTAAGATTTAAAAATAGGACCATAAGGTTTGGAGACGAACCAGTAATATTAATAAATTTGAGATCAATAATGATTGTAAATGTTTGCAATACTATATAGGTAAATCTAGCGAAGTTTAGTTCAAACGTTAAACTTCTTTCGCATAGTACTCTTTGATCTAGCTGAATTAGTATTTCGTACATGTGAAGAGCGTGGCCAGAAGACAATATTGTCACCGACCTCAGTAATCGAACCTTCGGGTTTATAACCACTGGAATAGGCACGCAATTTGCAGTTCGTTATTGCACATGTTGGTCGAGTTCTAGCAAAATATAAAGACCTTTACACATACATTCAAAATTGTTTCTATAGAACGTACAATGCATTAGTGTTTGAAGCTCATTCTAATCCGTGATTGGTCACACGTCCGTGTTTGCTCTCAGCTATAGTATCACCCGAAAGTATTTAATAGTTTTATTTTCAAATTTAAAAAAAATGTGATCAAAAGTTGGACGTGGTTTTCATTTGAAAAAAAAACAATTGAAAGATATAATAGCGAATGTGTTAGAACATTTTAGGCAATTTCACGCTGAAAAAAAAAACCATTGCATTGTCGGGAATCGACCCAAAACACCCGGCTGGAAGTCAAGCGTCTTAGCAACTAGGCTATGGAGGGCATCATTTATGTTTTGCAATGTACGTATAGATCACGTATTACATTGGCAATTGAATCACGATTGTTTAAGCAAAACTTAAAAATAATAAAGCGGTTGAACACGTCGAAGAATGTAACTCTCTGAGGTCTGTTACAGTTTTTTTTTCGATATTTTACTTGACACAATGCCATACAAAGAAAAAAAACATTGAAAACATTTTGCAGTCAATGCTTTACGTTTTACGTGATCCAACGTAAGCGTTTTGTTAGGCGAAGTTGACACAAAAGGTGTTTCCATATATAGGACAACTATTTTAACATACAGAATGTAGCGACCTTACAATTATGCCATTAAGGAATAGATCATTTTCTAGAGACAAACATTTTGGAACATACTCGTATACCAGGATTTTTTTTGTCCAATACAAATACTCGTATAATCATATCTTTCATCTACCAATATACGTTTTTTTATTTTTACAAACTTCTCATGATCGTCATATTTATATCACTGGTATATTTTACATGAATACTGATTAAAAAATATTCAGAATTCGGAAGTGCATGGTGTGCGTCGAAGAGGTAGAGCAAAGAAAACGTGGCTAGATCAAGTAGACTAAATTTTGAATGTAGATCAAGTGAAAAGTGCGAAAAATATAATACATCACGGACGTACTAATGTGGCAATATTGTTATGGAAGCGAATGTTTGTGTGTTTGGATAGAAAAATATAATACATCACGGACGTACTAATGTGGCAATATTGTTATGGAAGCGAATGTTTGTGTGTTTGGATAGAAAAATATAATACATCACGGACGTACTAATGTGGCAATATTGTTATGGAAGCGAATGTTTGTGTGTTTGGATAGAAAAATATAATACATCACGGACGTACTAATGTGGCAATATTGTTATGGAAGCGAATGTTTGTGTGTTTGGATAGAAAAATATAATACATCACGGACGTACTAATGTGGCAATATTGTTATGGAAGCGAATGTTTGTGTGTTTGGATAGAAAAATGTGGATATCTATTTGTAATAACATACGTGAATTTATTTTCTTTAAAAATATCATTTATAAAGGTAATCGTAACGTATCCTCCTATGCGTGTAATATGTATTCTTATATTATATTACATATTAGTTGTATACTGTACGACCTAGCTGTGTTACCATGCGGCAATCTCTTCCAACCAATAACAAAGATGTTTAAAAGGCTTGAAGTGAAAGTCAGACTGGAACCCTTCTAAAAAATTATGTGTTCCAACGGGCATTGTACCTGTGAACCCCCGCGTTGATAGATAGACGTACCAACTAGACCAAGGAAGTCGTTGCGGAGATGTCCTGTTAACCTGAAAGTTATTTTTTCATTACTATTTTTCTTTGTAATGTTTAATAGCATCGTAATTACCGTTCTCCTTTTTTTTATAACGATAACCACATTCAAAAAACATTTTGTTGCTGATGGCTTCATTCATCGACAAAATACATTCCATCTTAACGAAACGTAGCCACTTCACAGATGAAAAAAAGCACCTGCTAACAAAAATTCTATATTTCTAGTAACCATTAGACGGCATAAGAAAGGCAACAATCTATTTAAGTTTATTTCCCATCCCTGATGGTATCATTTTATCTTTTTCTATTTTTTGTTTTGTAGTATCGGATGCTTGTACATCGAATATAATACCACGATAAATGAACGGATCGTGGATCAGAGCTTCTTAGACAGCAATTTGAAAAGGCCCCGTTAGTTTTTGATACTAAACTTTTAAATCTTAATGATTCGATTTTGAAGAAAGTGAAATATTTCAATTATGAAGAAATTGGTGAACTCATATCAATAAACAATATAAATAGATATTATTGTTTTTAAAATATTTCAAATAATGGTCGATACCACGATTGTCGGATCAAGGTCCGCAAGAATAACTTCATTAATAAGTCAGGAGACGGATGAAGAATCGTTTTGTATTTGCGAAAACATAATTTTATTACATCGTCTTTTCGAGGAATTAATAAAATGATACATATAAAAGAACTTGGCGTACTATGCAAGGAGCTGAAGGCATATTTTCTCTAAAATACAATAATTAAGGTTGTGATGAATATATTGTTCCTAACTCTAATACATCGATCAATAAGTCCCGGAACTAACCACTAAAACAACATTTGATTGCCAAAATTCTTCTTTATTCATCACCATAGTCTCCTTCAAGAGCGATACATTCATTCCAACGCTTTCCTTACTTTTCTATGCCAGCCGTGTAGAACGATTTATCTTCGGTTTCAAAATAGGCGTTAGTTTCGGCAATCCCTTCTTCGTTGGACCCAAATCTCTTTCCCTGAAGCATATTTTTGAGGTCTGCGAAAAGCCAATAGTCGCTGGGGGGCAAATCTGGAGAATACGGTGGGTGCGGAAGCAATTCGAAGTTCAACTCGTGCAATTTGGCCATCGTTACCATCGACTTGTGACAGGGTGCATTGTCCTGATGAAAGAGAACTTTTTTCTTCTTCATATGGGGCCGTTTTTTTGCAATTTCTGCCTTCAAACGCTTCAATAACGCTATGTAATATTCGCTATTGATGGTTTTTCCCTTTTCAAGGTGATCGATGTATATTATACCATGCGCATCCCAAAATACGGAGGCCATAACCTTACCGGCCGACTGTTGAGTTTTTGGTCACTTCGGACGACTTTCATCGACTGCTCTCCACTCAGCTGACAACCGATTTGATTCCGGAGTATAGTGGTGGATCCAAGTTTCATCCATTGTCACATACCAACGCAAAAACTCCTGTTTATTTCGCGTAAACAGTGCCAAACAGCGCTCTGAATCATCGATGCGTTGTTGTTTCTGTTCCATTGCGATCAAACGCGGTACCCTTTTCGAAAAAAGCTTTTTCATGACATGAAAAATGTTCATGCAAAATAGTGTAAACACTACCAAATGATATCTTCAGGATGTCAGCTATCTTAAGCAACTTTACTTTGCGATTTTCCATCACTATTTTGAGGGTTTTTTATGTTTTCTAGTGTAACAGACTCATTTGGATGACCAGAGCGTTTAGCATAATTTGTAACTCAATGTCACGATGTCGGAATGTCATGAAAGTTTGACACGTAACTTCTAAAGGTTGGTACTAACTGAGAATGGTATGGATTTGTTATTAGAGGGGCCATCTGTTGGTTAGTCCCGGGAGTTATTGATCGATGTGTTATACAACATATCTCCGATGACCAAAAAACGTTTAAGAGCTTTAGCTGAATGCACTCATGCCCTTTATCGTTGTTTCTTCTTAACCTCTTTTAATGCCGCCGCTGAATATAAAGTGTGGAAGAAGACACTCAAGCATTATATCTAGTACATAATCTTCTAGGAGAAAGGCTCGCAAAACTAACACTATGTAGTGAAAATACACTCATTATTTCGCCAACATACCTGCAGTGGTTATGCAGACATAATGAAGCCTATGGTCTCATGGACTGATTTTTTGGATTAAAAAACCTCTTGAGTAGGTTCATAACTCGCAATAGGTCATCTTAAGTGTGGCAGCACTACCGCACGCTGAGATTGAAGAGTAATATCCTTCACGAACTCTTTGATAGATCGATAGCCTTTTATTACTATTGTTTTGGGCACCAGTAAGAATCAAAGAAACACCGATAAATGAACCAACATATAATAATAATAACAGATCAATTTAGACACCTCCGTTTAGAGCAGACTCCTCAAGAGCGCTTTAACTCGAATATAAAAACTTACTCTTATTGAAAGATTAAAAAAAATTAAATAAGTTGTGTGTAAGGAATAGAAGGTGATAGCTATGTTCATTCGATTACAAAAAATTCTCTGCATATGTTTATAAAAACATATTTGTTAAGACAAACTACGAAGAAACCCTCCCCTCGCAAATATTCAGATATGGATGATAAAAGACGGTGTAAGTAAGAGTGCTAATAAGTAAATCATTATTATATGGTACATCAGATATGGATGATAAAAGACGGTGTAAGTTAGAGTGCTAATAAGTAAATCATTATTATATGGTACATCAGATATGGATGATAAAAGACGGTGTAAGTTAGAGTGCTAATAAGTAAATCATTATTATATGGTACATCAGATATGGATGATAAAAGACGGTGTAAGTAAGAGTGCTAATAAGTAAATCATTATTATATGGTACATCAGATATGGATGATAAAAGACGGTGTAAGTAAGAGTGCTAATAAGTAAATCATTATTATATGGTACATCAGATATGGATGATAAAAGACGGTGTAAGTTAGAGTGCTAATAAGTAAATCATTATTATATGGTACATCAGATATGGATGATAAAAGACGGTGTAAGTAAGAGTGCTAATAAGTAAATCATTATTATATGGTACATCAGATATGGATGATAAAAGACGGTGTAAGTTAGAGTGCTAATAAGTAAATCATTATTATATGGTACATCAGATATGGATGATAAAAGACGGTGTAAGTTAGAGTGCTAATAAGTAAATCATTATTATATGGTACATCAGATATGGATGATAAAAGACGGTGTAAGTAAGAGTGCTAATAAGTAAATCATTATTATATGGTACATCAGATATGGATGATAAAAGACGGTGTAAGTAAGAGTGCTAATAAGTAAATCATTATTATATGGTACATCAGATATGGATGATAAAAGACGGTGTAAGTTAGAGTGCTTATAAGTAAATCATTATTATATGGTACATCAAGAATTTTCAAAAGTTAAATCTTAAAACTTAATACGAGTAGCAGGCAGTTCATCCTGCTTAACGCAGACTAATTTTACAAAAAATAATCCATAAGCATCATCTATCCGGCATTTTAATTGACAATATGCGTAATTCTCAATTATAAATACTGAATAATAATTAGTTTACGCAAATCGAATGTAACAGTGAAATTTATTTTTAATTCACTCGAGCGTGAAAACCATTAGAAGGATGCAGTGTCTCATATCACATTACAAAGCAATGCAAAACGATAATGACATTACGAGTATATGGTATTCGTACACGTTGCAGAAATAAATGCACTGGTACCTACTAATGGATTTGATCACGATATTACTTGGATGGACACGTTTACCATAAATAGCATCATTATTATATGTATTGATATCAAGAAAAAGAAACAGAATCAATTTCATTAAATTGACGTCAGTTGTATTTAAATAGTTTCAAGTATTATATTACAACGAACGCGTATGAAACTTGACTAAAACTAGTTTTTAGCTTAACGTATCAAGAAAGAAGGTCTTTACCCAATATACAAATGGGATTAGCAGATTCGCCTGTATGCATAACACAGACGACTGGTGTATTCAGACGCTTGTTTCGGAATTTTAAATATTCAAAACATATAAATCAAGTCAGTATGTCGACGAGGGTAGTTTGAAAAAAATGGTAAATTTCCATGAGATAGCGCCACAACTTATCATTGCTGGCAAGTATCATTCCTTATGCGACTTCTGTCAAAGTTTCAGCAGATGCAAAGCGTACTTAATGAAAAAATAAGTTCAGTGCCGTTATAAAACGTAAATTTAATTTGAAGAAGTTAATAATCGCGCATATCAAAGCTGAGATTAATGAAGTTTACGGGAATTCTGCATCAGCGTTGAAGACTGTTTATTTCTAGATAATTGAGTTTTATCTAGAAATAAACAGTCTTTATACACTAAAGGTGAATCATGCTCCAGACGCCCAATTGCATCAACCAAGGAAAAATTTATTGAAAAAATCCATGGTATCAAAGACCGCCGAGTGCATGTGCGCCAGATTGCTGAGGCTGTGGGCATCTCAAGTTAATGAGTGCACAATATCCTACACGAAAAGTAGAACACGAAAAAGCTGTGTGCGCGATGGGTGCCGCGATTATTGAGTTCAACCAAAATCGCACTCGCAAGAACATTTCAACAGTGTTTGGCGATGTTTAATCGCAATCCGAAGGACTTTTTGTTTCGATTCGTGACTAGACGAAACTTGGATCCACCATACACACCAGAGTCCAAAGGCGAATACCGGTATATCGAATGGGAACATAATAGCCACTGTTTTTTTGGGATTCCCAAAGAATCAGCACGATTAACTACTTAGAGAAGGGCAAGACATTAACGGGAGTCTATTATGCGGCATTATTGGATCGTTTGAAAGACGAATTGAAGGAAATACAGCCAAGATTGGTACGCAAAAAAATACTCTTCCACCAGGACAACGTGCCGTCTCGCAAAATGGTATGATTTGGTTCTTCATTAACCATATTCCCTGGAATGGTCCCGTGCAACTTTTTCCTGTTCCATAAATTTTAAAATTTGTTTGTTGGCAAGAAATTATCATCGAATCAGGATGTTATCGTCGTTGTAAATTATTAATTTTCAAAGTTTGACAAAATCCAATTTTCAGACAGAATGAAAGAAAAACGGAAAATAGCTGGACCAAGTGTATAGTACTATATAGTCCTTAAAGAGAACTATGCTGAAAAATAGCTGGACCAAGTGTATAGTACTATATAGTCCTTAAAGAGAACTATGCTGAAAAATAGCTGGACCAAGTGTATAGTACTATATAGTCCTTAAAGAGAACTATGCTGAAAAATAGCTGGACCAAGTGTATAGTACTATATAGTCCTTAAAGAGAACTATGCTGAAAAATAAATAAAGATTTTTTACTGTTCCAACTACCCTCGTATATGGATGTAAACGGTTGTGTAAAAAGAAACATGTCTTATAAATCTGGGGAAATAAAATATTAAGAACAATATGTATTTGGCTCAGAACGAGAAACGAAAGGTGGTGGATTTCCATGACTGACGACCTTCGTAGACTTAGATGTAAGACGTTCAACTTCCACCCGGGAGTTTCGGGTTCGATTTCCGATGGTACACAAAAAAAATTCTTGTTTACTGATATGTTAATAATACTTAAACGCGTGAGATGTATGCGAGTGTTCTATTGTATTACACTTTGTATACATTTATTTTTGTCATGCGGCAATCTCTTCCGATCAACTGCTAAAGAGACCTTAAGTTAAAACCATACTAGAACTCTTTTTGATTGGGTTGCAAGACAGGTCTCATACCAACTAGGCCACGAAGGTTGTTGGACTCATAATCTCTTCATGTACGAGGTAGGTTTCCAAACACGTACGATAACGAACCGCGAGTTCCGTGCCTACTACAGTGGTTCAAAACCCGAAGGCTCAATTGATAGGGTCGAAGACAATGCTGTCTCTTGAGCTTGCTCTTGTTTAATTCGGATATTTTGAGGGGTTAACAATATACTAATGAACCTGAAACTGTGCGGATATCCAAATAACCTGGTTGTACAAAAATCAAAAATATTGAATTGGTCTAGACACGTAGCTAGAAATGAAAGTGACATAAGTATAAAAGAAGTTCTGGAGGAAAGAAAAATGCCGTTAGGACATCCTAGGCTGCAATTATTGTAAAGACCACGCGGAGCGTTGATGTTACCAATTGTAAAGAGCGAGTCCACGACCATGCTAGCTAGGGGGCAATTGTCGGTGTGGTATGACCAATAAATACTGTTCGACTAGCTATAGTCAGATAATACGTATAATGCACATATACGAGAAAAAAATTGTTTAGATATTGTTTAAGTGTCATTGTTAAGCCGACCTATGTGGCCTAGTTGGTAAGACACCTGTCTCCCTATCCGGAGGTTGCAAGTTCCAATCCCGCTGGAACACTATTTTCTTTAAAACAGGATTTCAGTCCGGTTTTCATTTAAGGCCCTTTAACATCTCTCTGGTTGGTTAGAAGATATTGCCACAAGGCAATAAGCCAGCCAGGTTGTACTGTACATATGTAACATAACACATTACAATACAATAAAACCATCTATACATTATAATATTTAATTAAGAAAATAAATCACTTAAGAAATCAAATCAAATAACTTGCATTACTTATTTTAATTGACAGGTGGCGCCATAAAGTAAATTGAAAGATACGAAAAAGTACCATGATTCTTCAGTTTTATTACAATAATTCCGCTAGCAAACACAGTTTTCAATAATTAAATGCCATAACGTGCGCTAAAAACATCGGGCGTTTTTCACAATGAACCAATTTAACACATTTTTTGTATCAAATACAAGTTACTTACTATATTTAAAATACCACCAATTCAAATTATAATTCTGAAACTTGGTTGTAACAATCACAATATAGTGTAGAAAAAAATTACCGAAGCTCTAGTGAGCAATGCAGGTGTTTTTTAATTCAACAGCAGTGAGAATATTCTTATTATCGTACTCGTATATATTGGAACAATGTTACATATAATTGTATGGCTAGATATTTATTTATTAATGAATACCAATAAATCAGGCACACATACGTGTATATTTTAATAAAACGCGTAATAGATGAAGACCAAGGAAAGTATGGTTAGATCAAATTAATGATATTGTGAAAAAAGTAAACGTTAAAAGTCAGAGAAAAACCACAGGAGGCGAAATATGTGTTTCGCGATAGGAAATTCTGGCGTTCTGTTCTCTATGCCTATCCCGATAAGAAAATGCGGTAATTGTATGTATGTAGTATTTATATTTTGAATTTGCGACCTCGGTTGCCTAGTATTCCACCTTGGAGTTTCAGGTTTAATTTCCGATTGTAGCCAAAAATATAGGAAAAACGGCATGATGGTGTGTATGTAGATGATTTTTAAGCTTGAAATGGGAAGAACCTTGAAAAAACGCTATGAATTATAATTGAATATTAGCATGTTTAAAAATATCATTGTCTTTTGTAAAAACTTTAAAATTATAAAGCCAGAAAATGTTTGAAAAACGGGTAATATAAATAGCTATCGAAAGAAATATCTTTTTACCGACATCGACCACATCACATACCTTATAACTCGCAACCTTTAAATATTCACTATCCTCTTTAAAATCCGGTTCAAGAGGTATTTTGCACCGCTGGCGATTAATGGCTGGCCTCGCGAGACACGCCTCTGAAAAAATTACTAGTCAAAAATATATTTAACGTTATACAGAATATTTCGAGATTTTATATTAGCAAATAAATATGAAATATATAAGTGTACTATATACACCGCCATGCCGCCGCCTGCTAGAAAAAAGTGAGGAACAATGCTTTGTGGTTCGTTCAGATGCCAATATATGTATTTCTAATACAGCTCTGTAGGGCATCTGCGAGCAACAGGTGTCAGCTGCTGAAACTCCTAAGTAATGTCACCTAAGAATTTTAATTGAAAGGTTTGTAGAAATTGAACATTCAGTAACATACTACCTTGATCAAAAAGTTTTAGGACCGGCCACCTTGTGGCGTGTCAGTAACCCGATTGGAATTCTTTTTTTTGTTAAGTTACCACATCTATCAGTGACACTTCCCTCTAAATTTCAGCGTCATAGCTTGACATTTGTAAAAGTTACGCTGTACTGAGTACATCTACCTTTGTGCGTGTTTTCGATTTTTTACAAGTTTGAAAATGACATCAACGAGTTTGCATTAAATTTTGTGTGAAAAACGGATTTAACGGTCCGCAGATTTTGGAAATGTTGGAGAAGTATTTTTCGCTGGCACGAACGCTTCAGAAGTGGTCGTGAGTCGGTCGAGGATGACGAACGCAGTGGCAGTCGAAAACTGATGAAAACATCGATAAAATCAAAGAAATGTTGGCCGAAAACCGCGAATTGACCATCAGAGAGCTGGCAGAGGACTTTAACATCGCTTATGGATCCGCTCAAGACATATTGGTTAGTGATTTGGGCCTCATACGTGTCGCTGCAAAACTGGTGCCGAAAGACCTCAATTTCATGCAAAAAAAGGACCGCGTTGAAATCGCGAAAGACATGATTTCCATGAGTATTTGACCAAAAACAACACGAATACTATCCAGCAGCCTTCGAATTCACCTGATCTGTCTCCCTGCGACTTTTTCCTGTTCAACCGACTTTAAAAACCGCTTCGCGGAACGCGTTACAGCACCCGAGAGGATGTCATGAAAAAATCGAAGACGGCTCTGATGGACATACCGAAAATTGAGTACCAGCGGTGTTTCGAGGATTGGATCAAGCGCTGGCGTAAGTGCGTTGCAGTTGATGGGAAGTACTTTGAAGGGGACCATATAGATTTTGATGAATAAACTTGTATTTTCGATTTTATGAATAAAGTCCTAAACCTTTTTTGATCAAGGTAGTATATCGAATTTGTTGGAATCTTTAAGCAACAAAATCGTTTATGTATCGCTGTTTGATGAAAAGTTGATTAAACTTCCGTATCTTAAAGGAATTGGATTTTTTCATATTCAAACCAATTAGTGTAAATCAAAGCATTTAGAGTCTCACCAGGTGTGGGTATGAGTGCAACACTTTAGGACACCATAGTCTATAGCGTCTATTAAAATGACGAAAAAGGAGAGATCAAGTCATTAAGACTAAGGACGAAGTGGGTACAAAAAGAAGGCATATTAACTGAATACCCCCCTCTCCGAGCAGTCGACGCGGAGTCGACGCGGAG
>CATKWJ010001197.1:0-38492 GCA_949825065.1 Odontocerum albicorne
TAAACAAATTGGTTAAACGATTTATTATTTATTTATTTATTTAACACTTTTATATCAAATACAATCTGGCGGGCTTCTTGCCAGGCGGCTTTCTCTTCCAACCAACCAGACAAAAGTAAATGAAGCAAGTTACGTGGTCGTATAAAACATTCAAATGACTATCCATCCCCACGAAATCCATAAACATATACGTGAGCACATGCCCACGAACCCTACAAAGACGGATAATCACCCGAACATTATTTTTCATATAAAATGAGATATCATCAATCAAAATAAAAGGAAGGGATGGTGGAGAGGAAAGGAAAAGAAAAATCAGGAATGAAACACGTTATTTTACTGACTAGAAATTAAGAGTTTTTTCAGTCACTTCTTAAAGCATGCCAAAGACGGAGCTGATTCCAGAGTCTCACTGTATGTACAGTAAAGGACGACGTAAAGAAAGAGGAGCGGTGAACTGGTAAGGCCAATAAACAATCTCTGTTTGAGCCATGATTGGAAAGACGAGTAAACTTTTGGTTTTAGTTGGTAGGAAGTGTCTTTCTTCGAGTTTCTAGAATTAAAATTATTACGTCTGTCTTCCAATAAGGGTAATATAAACACTAGAAGATCAAAATTAGCTTGGAGTTCCTTTGGACGACTAAACTACATCTTCAAGAGCAATCTCCCAATCTGCCTCAAACGGAAGGTATTTAACCAATGCATCTTGCCAGTACTAACATATGGATGCGAGACTTGGACTTTATCGGTACGAATGTTACAAAAGCTCCAAACAACACAACGCAGCATGGAGAGGTGCATGCTAGGTTATACCAGAAGAGACCGAAAACGTAATGAGTGGATACGAGCCCAAACAAAGGTTGAAGATGTTATAGAGGTTGCAAAAAGACTCAAGTGGAAGTGGGCTGGACATATCGCCCGAGCAACAGACCATCGTTGGACGTATGAAGTAATCCAGTGGTACCCAATAGGTATAAAAAGGCCTGTAAGAAGACCTAAGGCGCGCTGGGTGGACGAAATACGTAAGCATGCAGGTATTATGTGGCAGCAATGTGCAAAGGACAGGATTTTGTGGAGACAACTTGGAGAGGCCTACATCCTGCAGTGGATAGATACAGGCTGATGGTGATGATGATGATGAAACACTTATTTGATCACTTGTTGTGTCTGGGTTATAATAACTCTATTTATTATGGTTCGTCTGATTCACGTATTTGTAGCTGCATTAGTTAAAGCTATGTATTTTTGTTCATCTTCTTCTTAGTGCATGTCAGGTTCCCCCAACGTTGACTATCACCTGAGAGTAAGCATCTTTGTCCCCGGCAGTCCGAAAAAGATCTACGACGCTCCTTATACCAGTCCAATCACGTGTATATAGCGGAGCCAGGAGATTTGCCTCCTGCCAACACCTCTTCGACCCTTTATTTTGCCTTGGACGATCAGGTGCAGTAATTGGTACTTTTCTCCTCTAAGTACATGACACAAATAGGACACCTTTTGGATTTTAATATTGGTCAGCAACTCTCTATCAACTTTGGCTCTTTAAAGAAACCTTGTGTCGCTGACCATATCCATCCAGGGTATCCGTAGCGTTCTCCGATGCATCCACATTTCGAATGCTTCCAGTCGGTTCATACTACCAACTTTGAGGGTCCATGATTCCACTCCATGCAATAACACTGACCAAACGTAGCATTTGACTAACCGTTGTCGATATTTCAAGTTTAGATTATCATCGCAGAATACGCTTCTCATTTTATTAAAAGCCGCACGAGATGATTCAATTCTGCACTTGACTTCAGTTTCTGGGTCGAGGTCTTCAACTAGGATACTTCCGAGGTATTTAAATTTTGCCTTATTGGTTAAATTTAAAAAAATCTACATTGACTTTAGTGCCGCAAACGGATAGATTTCAAACTTTGTCTTTTTGTATTCAACACCCTTAATAGGATGTGTCTTTCGGATCCGTGCCTGAGAAAAGTTGCTTCAAAGAGAATATTTTTTTTAGGCTGACTTCTTCAGCATCAAATAAATTAGTTGGTCCAAATCAATTCAATAGAGGGTGGCTTATTATAACAGAGATTTTATAATATATTTCCGAGCGGTGTGGTAATTTCTATAATGTCGCATCTTTTAATGTAAAAAAGTAAGAACAAGGTGTTTTTTTAATAGGGAAGAGCGAGGGATCAGAATCTTTTAAAGGTTTTGTAAAAGCATGAGGTACGGATGTAAAGTGTGTGATTTTGAAAGCATATCAAAAAAAGCTTTTACGTGGTATATACTTATTTATCTTCATAAAATAATACACAACTACTTGTGTACACTAGTCAATATAATATATTGATTTATACGAAATGATATGTGAAAAAATATAAATATTTTTTTATTATATGATATAGGAAAGTCTCGAGATAGGGTGTCCGCACATCATCGCACTAAAACTTTTGACATTTTTGTGGAAAGAATAGTACAGCGCAAATTCAGCATTCTGTAAATTCTATCATCAGCCTTATTTCATAGTTCAACAGACTATAGTAAAATATATCGACAATCTCAAAAAATCGTGAACACACCATCGCACTAAAACTTTTGACATTCTTGTGAAAATAATAGTACAGCGCAAATTCAGCATTCTGTAAATTCTATCATCAGCCTTATTACATAGTTCAACAGACTATAGCAAAATATATCAAAAATTTATGAACAAAAAATGCACATTTTAAACTCGTTTAGGGGAATTTCGTTGGTATAACGAGGTATTTTGTTTATAATATGAAAAAGCTCCATGACTTTTTTAAAGCGTAAACAAAGTATATTTTGACAGCTTTTCATGAAATAAATAGGTTATATTATGACCTACAATGAATATGGGAGATTAATAGGTTATATTATGATATACAATGAATATGGGAGATTAATATGTTATATTATGATATACAATGAATATGGGAGATGAATAGTTATATTATGATATACAATGAGTATGGTAGATAAATAGGTTATATTATGATATACTCGTACAATGAATATGGGAGATTAATAGGTTATATCATGTTATACAATGAATATGGGAGATTAATAGGTTATATTATGATATACAAAGAATATGGGAGATTAATAGGTTATATTATGATATACAATGAATATGGGAGATTTATAGGTTATATTATGATATGCAATGAATATGGGAGATTAATAGGCTATATTATGATATAAAATGAATATGGGAGATTAATAGGTTATATTATGATATACAATGAATATGGGAGATAAATAGGTTATATTATGATATACAATGAATATGGGGGATATTCATTGTATATCTATTAATCATAGGTTATATACGATAAATATGGGGGAGAAATGGTGTGACGTCAATGATATTCACTATGGATATATACAATACATAATTGGGAAATACTTTATAAATAAACTTAAAAAAACAAATTACAAGAACTTTCATTTTTATCAAAAATTATTATTTTAATCATAAATATTATTATAATTTGTTTTTATTAAACTCCGTTTATTCCACTTTTTATAACGGTATAGCCCTTCAAGGCTTTTACCTCATCATCAGGGGAGCACAAACAAGACTGAATTATGTTCGAACTAGTACCGACATACACGCTTCTCATGGCGAACATTCGTGTTGGGGACTGTGGGTGAAAGGCGAGATTCTTGGAATATATGTGACTTATCCAGACTCTATAATTCTATAAACTTCCAACTATACTAATAATCATAAATTCGTCACCTTTAACTGTATGTTTGTAGATTCCTCAGTCACCGTGAAAACTATATCATTGTCACCTTGAAAACCGTACATTTTCTATCGATAATGCCAAATTCTTACATATCAGTAGTAATGGAAATTAATTGGGCAGATTATTGGCCTTAGAAATTTCTAAGTCAGTGTATCGAGGTGAACATCTGGCAAACACATATATTGCAAGAATCTCGCCACTGCTCGCCGAGTTTGTCTCCTCCCTCCCTTCACCCACAGTCCCAGACCCGAATGTTTACCGTTAGAAACGTGTATGTCGGTATCAGTTCGAACATATTTCAGTGTTTTATGTGCTCCCCTGACGATGAGGTGAAAACCTTGAAACCGGTAGGGCTATACCGTTACAAAAATTGTTTGATAAAACAAACTATAATGTCTTTAAACCTCCACAATGTTAATGCCTTAACTATAAATACGATATCATTAATATTGTAGCGATCATGTGTGCGGTCACTGAACCCATTGAGGCGAACTCGCATTGTAAGGAATGCGAGACAAGCACCGGGCGACCTTCGCCCGCTCGGTCATTGAACTCACTTTTAGCGGAGAACGAGACAGCGACATATCTTCCGCGCTGTCCTACAAAACAATGAATACCCTACGTGATGACAATAAATAATATATATTGTGAGGCAGAGACGAGACGGCGACATATCTCTTGCGCACACATTCCAAATATTATAAATACCGACGTTTATCAATAAAATACCTCTTTGCATATTCCGATTTCAAACAAGTTTATTTAAACCAACGATCATCCTCATCATCTCTCCATTAAGGTACAGCCGTTCCTAAAATATTATTATTGCCCCCTTTAAAGTAGTCCCCATAGGATAAAATACAACAATGCCAACGTGTTTTCCAATCCGCAAACATTCGTGGAACTGTTTTAGCTCTTAGCTCACTCAACGTTTTCGCTTTTATCTCCTCTATGGCCAATGCCTTCTTCATCTTCCAGAACAGGAAAAAGTCGCAAGGGGTCATATTTGGCAAAAACGGTGACTGTGGCACCACGGTGGCATAGGTTATGGCAAAAAAAATCACGAATTAGACGTGAATTGTGTGCCGGTGTGCATTATCGTGGTGCAAAATCCAGGAGTTTTCTTCTGATTGCCTCTCACAAATGGCATGAACCTCAAAAACAAAAATTCCAAATAAAAAAAACATTGCAGACGGGATAAAGTATTTGCCTGTTAAATACAAACTGTCCATCCAATACGGCTGAAAATTGAAATGTACATCATATACAGTGTCGCCAACGGAAGGATGGGCAAGCTCAATAAAAAAAAAACAGCCCGTGAAATTCAAAAACATTTGTTTTGTTTCTATCAATCCTCGTATACATATAATTAATAAGGAATGTGTAAACTTAACTAGTCTCAAGAAAGCTGAATCTTCAAACTGAGTAAGAGGGATGGGAGTGGAGGGAGACGTCCAACAAATGGGACATCATTTCCATTCGTACCTTTCTACAGCTTCCAGCTGCGCCCAGCGACATAATCACAATAAGGATCTGACTTGCAAATACACATAATAGTCTTGTAGGAGAGATGTATTTGCTAAAGACGAAAGATTCCTCTCAGCAATGTGGCGGACTCCTTCTCAAAACTTCTTTGCCATTTCTATAAGCACTGAGATGTTCGTTATCTATAAGTCTACATTAACTCAAGTGTCAAGAACGGTTTGATTTCAAACATGGTCTCTTCGTATTCAAATTGTCTTCATTGTGTCTTTGGAATGTATCTAAAAGATGTTCCTTTGGAGAGGAGTAGAGTTTTGAGGTCGTTTTAGACTCCAATCAGCTTTTTTAAGGCAGTATTTGTGGGTTAGCCTTTTATTTTTCTGTCATTTATTATTTTCTGTTTTTTTTTTGTTAATCTATATGTGCTGTCTCCTAAAGATCCTACTATTTGCAGACGATATCGTATTAATAAGTGAAAAACATGAAGACCTGTAAAATAGTCTGGAAAGGTGGAGAAGAATCTTGGAGGACAATGGATTGAGACTGAGCAGAAAGAAAACAGAGTATCTGTACCTACCATTCGAGAACACAAATGCTGTCACTCCCGTAACGCAAATGGATGGAGAAACATTACCAAATTGTGACTCCTTTAAGTATCTTGGGTCACTCATCCATAGCGATGGAGGATGTGCAGCAGATGTAACACATATAATTAGTGTGGGATGGATGAAGTTTAGATCAATGACGGGAGTTCTATGTGATCCGAATATGCCAGTAAAGTTAAAAGGAAAAGTATACCAAACGATTGTCAGACCCGCACTCCTCTATGGCTCCGAATGCTGAACGATGTATAACTCTTACTCTAGGCAGCTAGAAACTGCTGAAATGCGCATGCTAAGATGGTCAGCTGGTGTGTCCCTAAGATACAAAATAAAAAGCTCACGCATTCGTGGAAGCCTAGGTGTTACATACATCAGCAGCAAGATGGAGGAGAGGCGATTGAGATGGTATGGGCACGTTGGACGCAGAGCACCCGATCACATTGTGAACCACGCAATCTCCATGGATCTTCCTCGAATAACAACCAGAAGAAGACCAAAGAATTCATGTGTGGTGCAAAAAGATAACCTGATGCAGAGGCACAGCTTAAGGGGCCGTAGTCCGGGACAGAAGAGCATACAACCTGAGTACCAGGAGAGCTGACCCTAACAGTTTTCGCAGACAATGAGTTGGGATGGAGCCAGGAAGAAAAGAATCTATATGTACAAGGGTGTGAGCTGAAAAACATATGATGCCCTCGCCCTATATTGATAGGGTGCACCTCGACAGGGGGGGGTGTTATGAGATGATTCCAGACCTTTTGATAGCTTCTCTCTATGTATTTTCTGCTATTTATCTTGAGATAAATGTGTGATTTCGGAATGTATTTATATATGTACTTGTATACACTTTGTTGCTATAAAAAATCTTTATTTTTTCTTTAATCAATTCGGTATTTTTCATCCCCCTTTTCAATGTACGCATTTATTTGGTTTCTTTCAGTCTTTATCCACGTTAATGTTTCCCTTCCGTAAATCAAAGATTATATTAGCATATTGTTGAAGGCTATTATCTTAGTAGATTTTAGTAGTGGTCAGTTTAAGTATATTCGCAAGAAAAAAAAACAAATATTTAGTATTAAAACTAAAATACTTCTTTTAAAAGAGTATATTACAAGAACAAGAGAAAAGAAACAAATTGAATCTAGAACCCTCTCTCAAAGACATACTTTAAATAAAGTAAATGATTAAATTTAGACTTTGTTCTGTTTTGTCTCGTACATCTTCTCATTCGTCCTCTCGCACGAAGTGGAGCACTCTCTGGAAAAAATGCGCAGTAAATTAGATTCGATCCGGAATACATTATTGTCTAAATTTAGTTTTTTTTTTCGGAAGAAAAGGTCGAGTCAATATTTACGCAAAACCAAAAAATACTTTTGTTTTTAGTTTGTATCATTTTAATGTAGCGCGGCTAAATTAATCAAACTCTTAAAGAAAAAAACATTTAAACAATATACTGCCGTCATAAGCAAAAACGTAGCTAACGGGGAAAAATCAGAAATTTAACTAAGTATGAGGCAATATTCCATATCAAATTCTGAACCATAATCCATTAGAAAAAAAATACAGAAAACCATTTATTTCAATACAAAAATCGACATAATGTCTTTTTTAATTTTACAAAATACTAGGTTTTTTTAAGCAAAAAAACAATAAAATGTGATTCATAAGCAAAAAGACAGCAAGTGACATTTTACTGCTTTTTTGTTTATGAATCACGACATTTTTAAGCAGCAATGAAAATCATAAAAGTTCAGTTTTCTCAAAATTTAACTTTTTCCATTAGCTGCGTTTTTGCTTATGAGGGCAGTATATGTTATAACAGGAGAGTATAGTATGCCGTTTTTAGATGACGAAAAAGTTACGAGAGATGTCGAACCGAGGGTAGCGATAAGAAAAAAAGTCAATGGATTACTAAAATAAATCTACTCGAAGCGGACAGTTTCCATATCTGCTTTGATACCATTCCACAATAGTATTTTATTAACAACTATGATGTATGGAAGAGGAACGTAGATGTGGAAATATACTGAAAGGAGTCGAATAAATGTAAATGAAAGGCGTGATAGAGAAAGACCGTGGTAGTATTTTGAAAGAAGAATAATTAAGAGGTGAATTGAATTCTTAGGATCTGTATGAGAAAGCGTAGAAGGGTCGACATTTGTTTGTCGAGAAAAGAAACATGACTTCCATAGTTGGTAAGACGCTTGCCTTCAAGCCCGGAGGTGGCTGGTTATATTCCCGTTTGAACTCAATTTAAAAAAAGGGCAGTATAGTAGTCTAGCTTTCACTTAAGACCTCTTCAACGTCTTTTTGGTTGGCTTGAAAAAATTGCTACGAAAGTGTAATAAACGAAAGTGTAATAAACGAAAGTGTAATGAACGAAAGTGTAATGAACGAAAGTGTAATAAAAAAATGTTTAGTTTAAAAAGGATTTTGGTTTAGTTTTAAAAGGTTTTCACTCAATGTTTGTCATAATATGCTCAACACGTCGAACTTCTCACGATATGGATCTATATGTTAGAAGCCTCGAAACAAGAAGGCAAGAATCCATTGCGATATTCCTACTTAAGGTTTTCCAAGGTTCCTTTAACTGTCCCGCGATTCTAGAAGCACTAAGTTTATATGTACCCAATAAATATAGCCGTGCAAGGAATCACCCTCTGTTCTACATGCCAACTTACAGGACGAATATCATGGCTAAACACTCAGTCACGCGTGGTATAGAGATATTGAACCAACTGAATGACACTGTGGATATAGTCTCGGCACCGTCTAGCAGTATGAGAAGAGTCCTGGCTGATATTCTTCCTAACGAATAAGCTAACTCTAGAAGCAGACCTGTTGTGTAACAGGAGAAATCCATGCAAAGTGGATAAAAAAATAATATTATTGTGGTTGGGTGGAAGAGATTTCAACATGGTTATATTGTAAACAAGTTTTTTTTTTTATTAAACAAAGTAATATTTTGTACAAATATTTGTCAAGGCTATACCTATATACACATTTATTACTTAACTAATCTTATTTATATATTATAATTTAAGCACTTAATGGTATTTTCTTACATGCCATTTTATTTTTATTTTTACAATCTTAATATATGATTTCTTAGAAATAATTAACACCTACATACTACTTATAACTAGATAACAATTCTTACACTAATTATTTAGCAAAAACAAGTCTACTCGTTCAGGCTACTTGTATTCCATCATATTCACTCAGACCTTGGTCGTCCCAGCTAATACTGTAGGTGGACTAGTCAGGTAACAGATAATGGTTCGGGAGCCTGTGCTTACTCTCGTCGGATTTACTCTCGTTAGCCTCCAGAGCCGCGACTAAGGGATTGCTGTGATTTTGGTGACTTTTATAGAACTTCACGGTCCAAGCGAGGATATGATGTTGTAGGGTTTCTTCTCGCTGTTCGGCGTGAAGTCGGGTAAGGTTTGTTCTGGGATGGGTGTTAAAAGATATCTTCAACGCCTTATTATGTACTCGCTGGAGTTTCAGGTGATCCGTGTTGCTCACACTACCCCAAACGGGGGCAGCATAGGTCAAGGTAGGACGAATAAGGGTTTTATAGAGGAGGAGCTTATTTTTGGGTGAAAGGAAGGTGCGTCGATGAAATATCGAACTGATAGCCCCTATGCCCTTGTGATCCTTCTGTCTGATGGTATTCAGATGGGTTTTCCACGTCAGTCGCCGGTCGAGGCGCAGGCCGAGGTATGTAACCACGTCCTGCCACTCAACCAGGCAACCATCGGTAGATAGGGATTGTATACAAGTGTTATACAATACTCTTAGTGTAATGCCCGAGAAGCTCGGTGTTTTGTAGTTAGAGGATTTGATTCGTGGTGTGCTGAGTGATATCCAGGGGACAGATTTCTGGGAAGTATAGAGCCTTATATCCGAAAATAATAAGAAAAAGACAATGTACACAAAACTATTTATTAATTAAATACAATATAAGGGAAATGGCGTGATGGTATGGGTATGAGAGGGTTTTGCCAATATGGGTCACAAATGGCTATTTTATCAGATGCCCATTGTTAGCTGAAGATTATTAAGAACTTTGGACTGGCTTCGTCGCAAATTTTCGTGATTAAACCTCTTAAGTGGCCATTATCCCGCGGAGTGGGGGTGAAAGGTCAGCATCGGAGGGGGTAATGGAGGAAAGTGGAGGGGGGCCGCCCTAGTGACATCTGCAGGGCATAAATTATATTTCTGGCAAGAGTCTCAAAGACTACACCATATGGTCAATTTCATTTGATTTGGTTTTAGGAAATGAAAATACGGTAGAAATGTGGAAAGAGCGTTACGTAGAATGTGTGGGAAAACAATGTATTTTATTTGTTTATTTGATGAACTTTGTGCACTTGATGGTAAAATACCTATCTTTCAGCTCGGGGGTTGCGGATTCAGGCCATAAATTATATTTCTGGCAAGAGTCTCAAAGACTACACCATATGGTCAATTTCATTTGATTTGGTTTTAGGAAATGAAAATGCGGTAGAAATGTGGAAAGAGCGTTACGTAGAATTTGTGGGAAAACAATGTATGTTATTTGTTTATTTGACGAACTTTGTGCACTTGTTGGTAAAATACCTATCTTTCAGCTCGGGGGTTGCGGATTCATTAATTTATTTAACACTGCATCGTACAACAATCTGACGGGCATATTACCAGGTGGCGTTTCATCTCCATTCAACAAAGTTGGTACTTAAATTCAATTATAAACTGTTAGGATCTGCAGATTTTGATGCTGTGCTGTTCAAGTACTATTCGCTGTGCTTTTTTTAAAAACCGTAAAAAAAGGGGGTGGAGCGCCACTCCACTGCGCTCCACTGCAAAAAAGTACTGACAGTGCTTTTTTTTTTTTTAATTTCCTGAGCTCACTTCTCGTCAAGCTTTTTGTATACCGTAAAAAAGGTGGTGGAGCGCCGCTCCACTGCAAAAAAGCACTGAGTATATATATTTGAGTGCCCTATTTATTATACATTGCTTACTATTGTAACACTCTGATCGATATCCCTTGCATCTCTTATTTATTTTATTTAACACTTCATTGTTAAGCAATCTAGCGGGCTTATTGCCATGCGGCAATCTTCATCAACCATCAAGACAAAAGTTAATAAAGAATCTTATATCGTCGCTTAAAATTATTTAAATAATTATTCACCTTTACAACATTCAAGAACAATATATTATACATTGTAAAAATAAAAGTGAGATAGCATCAATCAAAAGAAAAGGAAGGAATAGTGGAGAGGGAAAAAATACATTATTTGACTGACTTGAGTTTTTTCAGTCGCATTTTAAAATATGCAAATGATGGAGTGATTTTTATATTTGTTTGTAACTGGTTCCAGAGCCTCACTGCATGGACAGTAAAAAACTGTGAATTGGGAAGCCCATAAACTATTTCTGTGAGCGTTTGAGCAGTTTGAGCGATTTTCCTGATTGGTTGGAAGAGATTACCATATGCCAATAAGCTCGCTGGGCTATATTGTATTCAACAAAAGTGTTGTATAATGCAAAAGCTTATCATCGTCATTGCTGGGCCTAGTAGTCAAAAATCTCGTCGTCATTCCAACGTCAATTCTATTCGAGAGCGAAGTTTTGTTGAGAATTTTTTTTTTAATGAGTGAGCTACTGCACACCAGCATTGACCACACCGCTGTACTGGAACCGATACCACACTGAAGTGAGACGGTTGGAGTTAACCGGCATGTCTAATGACCGAAGTCATAGGTATCCTTATACCTCCGAATAATAAGCGAAAAAAATGTCTGTCGTTTAAAAAGAGTTAAGGAACAACTCGTTCCTTAAAGGAGAGATGATGAGAATGATTGTTGATAAATAAAACTCGTTCGAAATCGGAATATGCAAAGAGGAATTTTATTGACAAACGTCGGTATTTATAAATGTTTTGGACGTGTGCGGGAATGCGCATGAAATATATCGCTGTCTCCGCTTTGCGCTGACAATATGTTTGTTGTCGATGCGTAGGTATCCTTTTGTTTTGAGAGACAGCGCGAAAGATGTGTAGCTCTCTCCTTTCCTCATAGAATGCGCTCTCGGTTGGTAGTGAGTTGAATGACCGGCCGCGTGGACTTTGGCATTGTTTGTCTCGCATTGTTAAGGTAGGCAAAGGTCGTCTCGTCGGTTCAGTGCCCGCGCATATGGTCGCCACAAGAGTAACGTAGCACGGGGTTCGAACCAATGCCCTTTCGCACGGAAGTCCAGTGCATTATCATGCGACCATGTACTACACAGAGTGTATACAATCAACCAATAAACGCTGTTGGCTGGAAATTTATATTTGACTACGAAGGATAGTATATCGTTATAGAGATTAAATTGGTCTGACCATTTAAGATAAGAAGACGAAAAAGGGAGTGAGATGTTGTGGACCCGACATCTGCAAGGATAAGATAATATTTTTGGCAATAATTTCCCTCTACTATTACCGATTGGATTAAACTTGGACCAATTCAATTTGTATAAATCTCCTTCAAAACTTCTGTTCAGGGTTTTCAGTTTCACTTTGGAAACTTGACAATTTTCATGAAAAATTCATACAAACGTACTTTGCTAAGTTTCTGTTTCTTTTCATATCGAGTTCTAACTAAAAGTTAAGAATTTTGAAGGTTTTCGAATTTTATTTTATATTCATGAACTATATAATTCGTATGGACACCCCTCAAATAATTTAAATTGAAAATTTATTTATGGAATATTTAAAACACTACAATTTTCTTTAGATATAAAATTGAAATTTAAAGGGGTTGTGATCAAAACATTCTGCAAAGGTATTCTTGTTTAGGAACGGCTGTTCCTTAATGGAGAGATGAGTATGATTGTTGGTTTAATAAAACTCGTTTGAAATCGGAATATGCAAAGAGGTATTTTATTGATAAACGTCGGTATTTATAATATTTATAATGTGCGGGCAAGAGATATGTCGCCGTCTCGTCTCTGCCTCACAATATATTTATTGTCATCACGTAGGGTATTCATTGTTTTGTAGGACAGCGCGGAAGATATGTCGCTGTCCCGTTCTCCGCTAATAGTGAGTTCAATGACCGAGCAGGCGACCTTCGCCCAGTGCTTGTCTCGCATTCCTTACCTCAATGACCGAGCGGCCAAGGGTCGCCTCAATGAGTTCAGTGACCGCACGCATGGTCGCTACACTTGTATTAATTTTAGTATATGCAAATGAAAAGTGGATGAAAAAGAAATTGAAAGAAGTGTGCCGTTGCACATAGTTGGAAAACACTAGTGTGCAACGGCACACTCACTCAAAAAAAACAAAATTAATGGCACAGCTTCACTTTCTAAATAACTTGACGTTGAAATAGTGAGGGCATCCTCTACTGCGAGGTCCAGCAACGACAAGTATGTGCATATACACATATGTGTAAATCCTGAAATATTTATATGAAATAATATTTATCTTAGGATAATACCTATACGGCACCGGTACAAAGAACTGTTTCATATGTAGATGGCAGCTGCGCAATGGTCGGAGAATTCAGGTCAATTCCAAAGGGCGTAGATCGTAGAAAAGGTAGCAATGGCGAAGAGATTCCTCTTAGGCAGGTATATGGTAGCAGATCTCAAGTAAAACACAGAGTGAGCTGAGAATATATGATTTATTTTGAAAGGGAAAACTCCTCTTATGAATGGTCAATCGGTCATCGCAAGCGCTCACACCTCGCGAAATACAACAATTTTCGGGAGTTTTGCGCAATGCTTAGACCGACCGGTCAGCCATCTAGTATTGACGCCCGTCCATAAGTCTACATTTTTGCTGCGGTCGCGATGCCGCGCGGACCCAAACAAACATAAATATTTACATAGATAAACCAAACAAATGTCAAATTTATATATCAAGAATCTATACACATACAGATATTATTCACATATTAAAGGGTGACGCATACGTTCGATATAATGTACAATAGATTAAAAATCATTTAAGAAAGAAGCTATCAAAAGGTCATCGCTCATCTCATAACATCCCCCCAGTCAAGATAATAGTTAAGCATGGTAATTCTGCAAAACTCCTCTTTTACTGAGAGTAACATCACACATCTTACATATGTACTTCTTCTCCCTGGCTCCATCCCAACTCACTGTCTGCGAAGACTGTTGAGGTCAGCTCTCCTCGTCCTCAGGTTGTATGCTCTTCTGTCCCGGACCACGTCCCCCAGGCCGTGCCTCCGCATCAGGTTACCTTTTTGCACCACCCATGAATTTTTTAGCCTTCCTCTGATTGTTATTCGAGGAAGATCCATGGAGATTGCCTAGTTCACAATGTGATCGGGTGCTCTGCGTCCAACGTGCCCATACCATCTCAATCGCCTCTCCTCCATCTTGCTGTTGATGTCTGTAACACCTAGGCTTTCACGAATGCGTGAGCTTTTTATTTTGTCTCTTACACATGTACGAATAAGGAATAACTGTAATGTACAAATTAAGAATAACTGTAATGTACATATGATCGTTTTAATAAGTTTAATGAGGTAAAATGGAGTGCACCGTATGTTTTTTTAAGAAATTCAGATTTCTATGAAGGGTTAACTGAAATTGATACAATATATCGAAGAAAAGGTTCAAAATTCACAATATTGTAATGAAACTTTGTATGTTTGTTTAAAATACTTTCATAATTTAGTTTGGTATCACAATTCTGTCCAAATTCTCTTTTATAAAGAGCTACATCACACTCCTTACACATGTACCGGGTCTCCATTATCTTCTTGTGTGCAGCACATACCTTGCAAGTTCTGTGGAGAGTTACATCACACTCCTTACACATGTACCGGGTCTCCATTCTCGTCTTGTGTGCAGCACACAAGTTCTGTGGAGAGCTACATCACACTCCTTACACATGTACCGGGTCTCACTTCTCTTCTTGTGTGCAGCGCATACCTTGTTAGTTCTGTGGAGAGCTACATCACACTCCTTACACATGTACCGGGTCTCCATTATCTTCTTGTGTGCAGCACATACCTTGCAAGTTCTGTGGAGAGTTACATCACACTCCTTACACATGTACCGGGTCTCCATTCTCGTCTTGTGTGCAGCACACAAGTTCTGTGGAGAGCTACATCACACTCCTTACACATGTACCAGGTCTCACTTCTCTTCTTGTGTGCAGCGCATACCTTGTTAGTTCTGTGGAGAGCTACATCACACTCCTTACACATGTACCGGGTCTCCATTATCTTCTTGTGTGCAGCACATACCTTGCAAGTTCTGTGGAGAGTTACATCACACTCCTTACACATGTACCGGGTCTCCATTCTCGTCTTGTGTGCAGCACACAAGTTCTGTGGAGAGCTACATCACACTCCTTACACATGTACCGGGTCTCACTTCTCTTCTTGTGTGCAGCACATCACATACCTTGCAAATTCTGCAGGGCTTTCATTTTTCGTCAAATGATGGAATACATATCAATACTTTAAACAAACTCAATCTGTTTGGAGGATCTTGCAACCTTCTTCTTCTATTTGGACCCGGAGGCTGTAGTTGATCTCGAGATGAATATAGATCAAAATCATCAAGATCTGATACTTTTATTCACAATGATGAAGTGACGTAAGAATATCTATCATAAATTAATGTACGCATATTTTTGTTATCTAGGGTCCATACAAACAATCAGGAGACTGTCGTTTAAAGCTTGGATTGAACTATTTGCTAGACGGCAGTAAAATGTCCTTTTTAGACGAGATATCGATCACGTGAAAAGACGGTCGAAATGTAAATCTTCCTCCAGGCACTGTCCCAACTCATTGTCTAGGTAGGCTGTTGGAGTCAACTCTTATCGTTCTCATGCTGCATGTTCTTCGGTTCTGGGTGTCGCCTTCATCTAGGCCGTTTTTCTGCAGGATTTTGGAGCATTGAGTTATCCAGGAGTTCTTTGGTCTTCCACTGGACGGCTGTCGAGGAAGATCCACAGACATTGTCTGATTTACAGTATGATCTGGTGGTCTCCGTCTTATATGCCCGTACCATCTCAGCTGTCGCTCTTCCAGCTTACTGTTTATGTCAGTGTCTACGAATGCGTGAGCTCTTAATTCTATATTTTAGTGATACTCCTGCCGGCCACCTAAGCATTCGCATTTCTGCTGTTTCAAGTTGCCTAGAGTAGGAGCTGTACATAGTCCAGCATTCTGAGCCATACATAATTGCGGGTCTAACGATAGTCTGGTATACCTTTCCTTTTAGTTTTATAGGCATTTTTAGGTCACTGAAGAGTCCTGTTACCGATCTGAATTTCATCCATCTCACACCTATTCTATGGTCAAAATCCGTTGCCCACCCTCCGTCTTTGTAAATATACCTCAGAAATGTATTAGACACTTTCAGTTGGACAGTAAATGGACACTTTCAGTTGAGTTGGAATGGATAAATTATTTTCATGATTCTGAATGTTTCATTTTCAACCTACGTAAGTACGATCATATAACTTCATACCAGATGGCATTGAACCGGTTGAATGTTAGAAATAGACGCCAAATTCACATACTGTCTATATTGTATAATATCCTTAACTGTCCTGCCGCCCCCTCTTATCTCGCCGAGAATTTTCAGCGTCTTTTCAATCATGGATTAGCGCTACGCTCAAACAGAGATTGTCTATTGGCCTTTCCAGTTTACCGCTCCTCTTTCTTTACGTCGTCCTTTACTGTCCATGCAGTGAGACTCTGGAATCAGTTACAAACCAATAGAAGACTCGCTCCGTCCTTCGTATGCTTTAAAAAGCGACTGAACACCTCTTAATTTCTAGTCAGTAAAATAACGTGTTTCATTCCTGATTTTTCTTTTCCTTTCCTCTCCACCATCCTTTCCTTTCCTTTTGATTGATGATATCTCACTTTATATGAAAAAAAAATGTTTGGGTGATTGCCCGTTTTTGTGGGGTTCGTGGGCATGTGCTCACGTATATTTTTATGGATTTCGTAGGGATGGATAGTCATTTGAATGATTTATGCGACCACGTAACTTGCTTCATTTACTTTTGTCTGGTTGGTTGGAAGGTATTACCGCCTAGCAATAAGCCCGCCAGATTGTATTTGCAATAAAAGTGTTAAATAAAATAAAACAAATAAATGTTTTCACATCAAATCATACGCAAAGATAACAGGTCACAAAATTCCCTTAAACCAGAAAATTGATAAAATTCGTATTTTTATCGAAATGTCAACGACTTGAATGAATATTGATTACAAATAATATTTTCCACGAAATCCATCAATTAAGTAATTTTGATTAATGGAGTATGTCAACTATTCGCGAAATTACGCTCAAGAATAAATTAATCCCATTGGGCCAAAGGAAATACGCTCAGTTTGTCTGAACTTCACTGATGAACGCACTTCAAAGCGAGATATCATACGGGAAGGAAGAAACATTGTATACTGACAGCGTTTATAAAACTTTTACATCTGAGAATCTTCAATAAATGATATTTAGAGGACTTTTGAATATTAATTATTTATTCAATGTATTCTTCTTCTTCCTAGTGTCATGTCAGGTACCCCTAACATTGAATATCACCTGAGAGTAAGCATCTTTGTCCCCGGCAGCCCGAAAAAGATCCCCAACGTTCCTTATACCAGTCCAATCACGTATACTGCGGAGCCAGGACATTTGCCTCCAGCCAACACCTCTTCGATCCTCTATTTTGTCTTGGATGTTCAGGTGTAGTAATTTGTACTTTGTTCCTCTAAGTACATGCCTCAAATAGGACACCTTTCGGATTTTAATATTGGTCAGCAACTCTCTATCAACTTTAGCTCTTTGAAGAACCCTTGTGTTGCTGACTATATCCATCCAGGGTATCCGTAGCATTCTTCGGTGCATTCACATTTCGAATGCTTCCAGTCGGTTCATACTACCAACTTTGAGGGTCCATGATTCCACTCCATGCAATGACACTGACCAAACGTAGCATTTGACTAACAGTTGTCGAAGTTTCAAGTTTAGATTATCATCGCAGAATACGCTTCTCATTTTATTAAAAGCCGCACGAGATGATTCAATTCAATGTTTTGTTTTTGTTTTTATTCTTATGATTGTGTGCGGTATATTATGGGATGAACAAGTTTGGTCTTTCTGGAGTGATGATGTGTGAAGAGTTTGATTCCGCAGAGATGTTTCCAGTTGTAATTGAGTGTCACTGTTTGTCAGGTTGATGAGAACGTGCAACGGGGTTTTGTTTTTGTGTAATCAAAAATCGGAAAGAAGTATCGATTTATTTTTTCATGCTAAATATCCCCAGTGAGATACAGGCAAAAGCCTAGTTTACTGGGGATACGACAAATGAAAGGCGACAAATCCAGATCCATTAAAAAAATGTATGTCCAAATTAAATTACCTGTTGTTTTTTCACAAATTATGTATATTTCTTGTCATGTTTAATAATAAATAAAATAAATTAAAAATGCATTCAATCCTTTTTTTAATCTTTCTAGTTTAGGACAATACGTTTTTCATTCTATTATTTATAGTTAAGGCATTAACACTGTGGAGGTTTTAAGACGTTGTAATTTGTGTAGTTTAACACTGTTTGTTCCATTTTATATAACGGTACTATTTTAAGGGCTTCAAGGTTTTCACTTCATTATCAGGATAACACAAACGAGTTATAAAAAGTGGTATAAATAGCGTTTGAATTTCAATGTTTTTAATTATTATGGAGTCTAGATGACACGAATCTGCTTCTGCAAAGGAAAGGATTTCCTTTGCTATAAGAATCTCTATTTGACGCATACAGATTTTGTGTTGCTACATTTTTTTTGTACTTTTCTACGGTGTCGAAGCATGAACACTTTTTCACGTTATTAAAAAGAAACAAGAAGCTTTAAAAATGGAGTGCTATCGAAGAATGCTAAGAGTTCTTTGGTTTAACAAAGTTATTAATGATGACATCTTGAAACTGATATATAAATATATATTAAAAGCATTAAAAATGGAGTGCTATCGAAGAATGCTAAGAGTTCTTTGGTTTAACAAAGTTATTAATGATGACATCTTGAAACTGATATATAAATATATATTAATAGCTTTAAAAATGGAGTTCTATCGAATAATGCTAAGAGTCCTTTGGTTTAACAAAGTTATTAATGATGACATCTTGAAACTGATATATAAATATATATTAATAGCTTTAAAAATGGAGTTCTATCGAATAATGCTAAGAGTCCTTTGGTTCAACAAAGTTATTAATGATGACATCTTGAAACTGATATATAAATATATATTAATAGCTTTAAAAATGGAGTTCTATCGAATAATGCTAAGAGTCCTTTGGTTTAACAATGTTATTAATGATGACATCTTGAAACTGATATATAAATATATATTAATAGCTTTAAAAATGGAGTTCTATCGAATAATGCTAAGAGTCCTTTGGTTTAACAAAGTTATTAATGATGACATCTTGAAACTGATATATAAATATATATTAATAGCTTTAAAAATGGAGTTCTATCGAATAATGCTAAGAGTCCGTGGTTCAACAAAGTTATTAATGATGACATCTTGAAACTGATGTATAAAGATATATTAAAAGCTTTAAAAATGGAGTGCTATCGAAGAATGCTAAGAGTTCTTTGGTTTAACAAAGTTATTGATGATGACATCTTAAAACTGATATTTAAAGATATATTAAAAGGATCGCATGCAAACGAAGATGGCATACAGCTGTTTCTTCAGAAAACAGGATCTCCTCTGCAAGAAAGATTTCAGTCTCAACTTGCGTATGCAAATTTCACGTTCTAGCATATTCCCATATTTCTCTATGAACACTTCCTCAGACGACCTCGAAGGCACTAGATGCATTTGGAATGTGGTGCAATCGAAGAATGCTAAGAGTCTTGTGGGTTGATCTCATCCGTCATGGCGACATCTTGAAATGGATGACTTTACGAAGATAAGTATTTTCTACTATCAAAAGGAGATAGTTAAAGCACTTCGAATATATAATGCCAGGAGAAAGATACAAGATCTTTCAACAGATATTTTAAAACATCTTTTGCCCAAAAGCAATATGCTTATTTAGTTCCCATGACATACAATGGGGTGCCGAATTCAATAAAGGCAAAGGGAGGCAAACAATTAAGGCAGTCGATCGGAGCGTGGTTGTTATTGCGACAGGAGTTTGAGTGCTTGGGCTTGCAAGAGCAATGACTTGGGGAAAAGTTTTGTGTGAGCTCTTGAGTGTGGTGTTTTTTTATTGTTTTATATTTGTATTTTTATTTTTGTGATTATGTGCGGTACATTGTGGGGTGGATGTTTTTGGTCTGTCTGGAGTGATGAAGCATGAGGAATTTGTTTTCGCGTGATGTAAACATATGTAATTGAGTGTCACTGTTTGTCAGTTTGATGAGGATGTGCAACGAGGTTTTATATAATCAAAAATCGGAAAGAATTATCGATTTGTTTTTTTCGTGCTATTTGCCCTCAGTGAGATACAGGCAAAAGTCCAGTTCACTGGGGACACGACAAATGAAAGGCAACAAACCCAGATCCATTCAAATTGTGTGTCCAAATTAAATTACCTGTTGTTTTTTTTCACAAATGATGTATATTTCTTGGCATGTGTAAAATAAATAAATAGGGAAAATTAAGAACAGAAGAAGTGCGCTAAGAATGTGTATCTCTTGGTTGAAAAACTAACCGGAGTGGTTGAATTGTGATGACACGTTTTTTTTTCTTCAGAGTTACTGCCTCAGAATTCAAGATTATGTCTATGAACCTCGGAATAGTACAGAAACTTCAAAGAAAAATAATAATCATAATATTTATTTTCTTCTTGAATTTACGGAACTCAGTTTGAGAAGCCATTGGATTGCTGCGTCATAGAACACAAGAAAATAAATGCTGAAGTATAATTAGTTTGCATATCTACCGCCAGGGGATTAAATTTCTGCGAGGAACTTTCTCGCATCTCAAATACTCGCAAGTCAATTTCAAAATAAGGGTAAATAAATACAGAGAAATCTTATTCCATATTAAAAAAATGTATGTTGTTTACTATTACGAGTATGTCAATCAGTTTAAAGAGATGTTTTTGTGAAAGAATTATAAACAAATATATGTATTTTATATATTATTTATAGTTAAGGCATTAAAACTGTGGAGGTTTAAATACATTGTGATTTGTTAGGTCAAACACTAAATGTTTATTCCACTTTATGTAACGGTATAACCCTTTTATATATATTTAATATATATATTAAATAAATGGAGATTGGAGAAGAGATAGAATGAAGAAAAACTGGAAGGGGACAGTAATATTTATTGTTAATTTGTTTATTTAATTAACGACACAACAGTGTCTTTATATACAGATGAACATGTGACAGGTTATACAAGTACTTAAAATTATTGACAAATAATGCAAAACTTTATCTTAAACTAACATGAAGATACAAAAAGCAATAGTAATAATAAATTACAGTCATCGTTTTAAAATTATTTAATAATCTTTGAGAATTTTGTGGGAATTTTATGGATAGATATTGAGAAATAGAAAACACATGGCCTTATTAGTAGAACGAGATGCAAGTTGCTTTGCAGAATTAAAAGCTTCACACATGTTGATGCAGGGTTACTCAACTCCAGAGGCAAAGTTTTGTCCTTAATGTTTTGTTTATATAACGTTATTTATATCAATAAAGGAGAACAAAAAGTTAGTAGTTATTTCTAAATATTGTTGTGATTATAGTCCCTTATAGAAGCTACACGTTTTAATATACTCGTATATTGACTTAGCGAATACTCGTGATTTATTGGATTTTTATTTCTATAAAAACTAATGGACTCACATTTACTCAGGTTTAAGTGCAGTTTATTGGTGGTACACCATTGTTGTAATTTATTTAAGTTTTCTTGTAATTTAAGGCAATCAGCAGTATTATTTATGACTGAGAATTTTGAACATTTTTAAATCATCAATCATTATTTTATATTCCATACAGGTTTAACCCAATTACATCAAATAAAAAGAAAACAATTCAATAACAAAGTCTAAACATAGCGTAATAACAAAAAAAAATTCTTATGACAACATGAATAATGTTGTATTGACAAAACGAACAACGTTGTAATGAAAACAGGAACAATGTTGTAATGACAATACATATAATGTAGTTATTACATCACGAAAAAGTTGCAATAACAACAGGAACAGTGTTCTAATGACAACACAAACAATGTTGTAATGGCATCACGAACAATGTTGCAATGACAATAGGAACAATGTTGTAATGACAACAGGAATAATGTTGTAATTACATCACAAACAATGTTGTAATGACAACAGGAACAATGTTGTAATAACAACACGAATAATGTAATTATATCACGAACAATGTTGTAATGACAACACAAATAATGTTGTAATTACATCACAAATAATGTCGCAATGGCAACAAGAACAATGCTGTAATGACAACACGAACAATATTGTAATTACATCATGAACAATCGTTGGCATGCTTTAAGAAGCAACTGAAACACCTCTTAATTTCTAGTCAGTAAAATAACGTGTTTCATTCCTGATTTTTCTTTTCCTTTCCTTTCCACCATCCCTTCCTTTCCTTTTGATTGATGATATCTCTATCTAAAAGTGTTAAATAAATAATAAATAAAATACATACTTGGAGAAATCAAAAGAACGTTGGTGAGCCAAATGAAATTTGAAGTGAAATAATGCGTATCTGGCGTAAAATATTTGGTATATCAATGTTTAATATTGTATGAATTATTGGTTAATATATAAACGTTTCCAGGATAACTGATGGTTGTTAAAAGTTAAATTAAGGAAGGACTCATGGGATTGGTTGAATAAATGAAGAAAATGTGGTGCGAATTGTTTTCGAAATGCATGTATCAAACCGGTGTTTGAAAAAAATTAAATAAATGGTGTTTGAAATATATATTTGAAATAAATGTTTGAAATAATGAAGAGTGAGGAATAAGCAGATTGAAAAAAATAGTGGAAGAAAGGTATAACAAAAATTTGTACTAAGGGAAATGTAAGATGTATAAAAAAACAAACCATTTATAACGAGATAGATGTATTGAATTGTACGAGGGCTGCTACTTAAGTTTTGAGATATGGCAACACCAGTGTAGATACGTCAAATCAGACATCAGCATCGTAAAATTTGACATTTTTAATGGTATACGTGCTCAGAAAGTATTGTCATACGAGTGCTGTTTACAGTGACTTGAAAAATTCATCTTGGACAAAAATAGAATTAAATCGTGAATATTTTCGTGCGATGATTTTTTATGATTTTCGACGGGAACTAACTCAACAACAGTGTGCCGATCAACTTGTTTTGACTTTTGGTAATGAATTACCATCCCGGGCCACTGTGTTTCGCTGGTTTTCCGAATTCAATCGTGGTCGTAGTTCGCTCCAGGACGAATTTCGTGAAGGTCGTCCAAAATTGGTTGTTGTGCCGGAAAACATCAATTCTGTACGTGAACTGATATTGCAAGATCGTCATGTGACTTATAGTGAGATCGAGCCATGTTTGGTCATTAGTTCCATTCGCATACATTCAATATTGCATGAACATTTGGCCATCAAAAATATTTGTTCGCGTTGGATACCGCATAATTTGACAATCGCTAAAAAAAAGAATCTTTTCGATTGGTCCAAAGAAATATTGAAAAAAATCGATCGCGGTGCTTCAAAAGACATCTATAAGATTGTGACAGGCGACGAATCGTAGATCTATGCATATGAGCCAGAAACTAAACAGCAGTCGACTGTATGGCACTGTATAGCACTTCGAAGCAAATGGTGGCTGGTTTCTTCGGTATAAATGGTCATGTCGCAACAGTGCCTTTAGTGGAACGTCGTACGGTCAATTCTAAATGGTACACCACCATTTTTTTGCCAGAAGTGCTAGGAGAAATGAAGAAAACCAACCGCTGAAGACGGATCATTCTCCACCACGACAATGCGAGCTCTCACACATCGGCTCAAACAAGTGACTTTTTGAGCACTCAAAACATCGAATTGATGGGTCATCTGCCGTACAACCATGATTTGTCACCCAATGACTTATTTTTATTCCCGAACATCAAAAATAAATTGCGAGGTCAACGTTCTTCGACGCCTGAAGAAACGGTTGATGCGTTCAAAACGCATGTTTTGAAGTTACCTCATCCGGAGTCGAAAATTGGTTCAAACGCACGCAAAAGTGTATTGATCTTCATGGAGAGTATTTTGAAAAACAATAAAGCCATTTTCAATGATAAATATTTGTTTTTACTTGTCTGTCTCAACACTTAAGTAGCAACCCTCGTACGAAGTTGAACGAAGAATTGTGAGGTCGACGTACTCTAAAAGAGACATGGTATGATGATATCATTCACTTGATCTATCCATATTTTATTTGGTCTTCCTCTTACACGCCTTTACTTACATTTGTAATGCATATTTGGTTTGTCAATCTTTCTTAATTCATTCATTCCACGTACCCAAACTATCTCACCCTGCTCTTTTTAATCTAGCTCAACACAGCCTTAACTTTACATTCATCTCTAATCACTTACTTCCGTATTATGTGCTCGCTTCGTCTTATTCAGTTACAACAGCCTTAATTTCACATCTGTCCTTAATCACTTCATTCCATATTCTGTTATAAATCGTTACCCATATATTTTGAAGTGAAACTTCTAGTGGTAGGCGTGGTAGGGCAAATGGGCCTGTCCGTCACGAAAAGTGAAACGCTTCATCTATTTTGAGTGAATTAATGAAATTAAAATTAAATAAAGTTAGTTTAAAATAAAATTAAATAAAATAAAATTAAATAAATAAAAGAAAATAATGTAAGTGAAATAAAATTAAAAATAAAATAAAATATATTAAATTAAAGTAAAAAAAAAAAAAAAAAATAAATAAAAAAAAAAAAAATAAATAAATAAAATAAAATGAAATAAAATAAAATAAAATAAAGTGAAATAAATAAAATAAATTTGAATTAAATAAATAAAAATAAATAAATTAATTAAAATTAAAAATAAAATAAATTATAATTAAATAAAATTTAAACAAAATGAAAATAAATAAATAAAAAAATGAAATTAAAATTAAATAAAATAATAAATTAAATATAAAAATTAAGCAAATTATTAAATTAATTTAATTATCTTAAATTTAAATGAATTTTTAAATTAAGCCCATATTACATCATAGACACGCTACGCGCGTGCGCCGCGTGTACTGTGTGTATACGTAGCATAAGTCAACCAATAAACGCTTGCCTATTATATTAGAATTTAGTTAAAAAAAAAAAAAAAAACGTTAGCAAATGGTAAAAAAACAATGCATAAAATCAACTTTTCCTAGGAGCTAAGAAGTTTCACTTCTACATCGCAAGAGTCTCACGCGACTGTTTTTTTTAATTCACGCGTTTCTATAACATTCATTTAGCTCTCTTTAGTCCTTCTCTACACCCACGTTCCACTCAAACACAACATAGTTACTGCTGTAGCCTTTTCTTGGCTTTCCTCTACCAAATCTTCTACAAACATTCCTTCTATACCTATACTTAAAAATCGATCTTAACGAATCACCATTTCCGTTTAATGATTAAATACATCAATTTAGATGCTGTTAGATTGAACATATCTACATATGTATTAAAATTATTCGGTAAATCTCTTATCATCTAGACCACGGGGTTCACCACAAGGGTGGATCCCAATTGCTTCTCACCAAAGCCTTCGAATCTAACCACATCCTCAAAGGTCCTTATTAGACCCACGACCCATTTCGATTAACTTACATTAGGAGAAGGGAAATGCTTTAGGAGCTGACATTTAATTTCCTTGGTTAGAATCAATTATTCAGGAGAGGGTCAATTATCCGACCAGAAATGGGTGTCAGGTTCTATATAGGAATGCCTCACTCTTGAACAAGAATACTTGGAAATATCTTGAATCTTGTTAACACGTTATCTGTCGAGTTAATATAAGCGAAGACGACATGCTCAGACCGTAACTGCACGATGTGACTTATTTTTTTCAAATAGAATTTTTAAAAGTTTATTACGATTGGAATTTGTTGAATCAAATGCAGTTTATTCCTTTTTATGTAACGGTATAACCCTACCGGTTTCATAGTTTCACCCCATCACTAGGAAAGCAAGACCAATACCTATTGTTTGTGCTCCCCTGATGGTGAGGGGAAATTCAAATCCTTGAATATAAGAGTAACGGAAATAAATTAGACAAATTAGAGGACTTAGAAAAATTCAAGATTGTGCATTGGGTTGAGCATCTGGCAAACACGTTCCTAAGATCTCACCGCTGCTTGCTGAAGTTGTCTCCTGCCTCCTTCCACCAACAATCACCAACTCGAATTTTTACTGTTAGAAGTGTTTATGCCGGTACCTGCTCTGATATAATTGAGTATTGTTTGTGCTCCTCTGTTGATGAGGTGAAAAATTTGAAACCTTTATATAAAGTGGAATAAACAGTGTTCGATTAAACAATTTTCAATGTACTTAAACCACAACAATGTTAATGCCTTAACTATAAATAATATATTAATTGTGATTTATGGGAATAAAGTTATTTGTGATTTATGGGAAACAAATATACAATGCAAATGTAAGGGAAAGGCGTAGTAGAGAATGATCAATAAAGTGGGGTTGGAGCAATAGGATGTTTCAAAAGAAAGAAATATTTAAAAAAGAGGAAGAAGAAGGTGTATGGATGTAGAAGAGGCAAAATATATGAGACATGATTGGAAAACCTGATGCCATTTCCTTTCTGCATACCCCGCCATAAAAAAAATGTACTTCTTCTTCTCCTCCCTAGCTCGATCCCAACTCATTGTCTGCGAAGACTGTTGGGGTAAGCTCTCCTCGTCCTCAGGTTGTATGCTCTTCTGTCCCGGACTACGTCCCCAAGGCCGTGCCTCTACATCAGGTTATCTTTTTGCACCACCCATGAATTCTTTGGTCTTCCTCTGGTTGTTATTCGAGGAAGATCCATGGAGATTGCCTGGTTCACAATGTGATCAGATGCTCTGCGTCCAACGTGCCCATACCATCTCAATCGCCTCTCCTCCATCTTACTGTTGATGTTTGTATCACCTAGGCTTCCACGAATGCGTGAGCTTTTTATTTTGTCTCTTAGGGACACTCCAGCTGACCATCTTAGCATGCGCATTTCAGCAGTTTCTAGTTGCCTAGAGTAAGAGTTATACATCGTCCAGCATTCGGAGTCATAGATGAGTGCGGGGGTCTGACAATCGTTTGGTATACTTTATAAAAAAAATGTACTGCTATCATAAAAAAAACTCCGATCTTTCCACTTGAAGAGATTAGTTTATTAACAAAGAAATTTATTGTTAAATATTCGTACAAGTTTATATTACGTAAAACATGCATTTTTTATTTTTCCGGACGACAGAATACGTAGTTACGCCCCTGGTTATAACGATGAGGGGAAAAAACAAGTATTTTTTAATTCTGGCAATATGGTAACTTTATTGCCAAACGTCAAACACACAAAGATCTTGGTATCAAAGCCTGGATTGTTTTTAAAACCTCAGAAAACTTTTTAAGACACACAACAACAAACTCTGCAGCAACAAAAGTCTTTCCGCAAGAATCGTTGCAGAAAGTGTTTAATACAATAGTTTTGAGAAAAAGGCGGAAAAAGATGGAAAAAGTCACGTTTTATATTAAAGATGGCTGCCGCAGTATAGTTTTGGCGGGAAAGTTTGTTTATGGGAACCTAATAAAGAATTCTTGCCCTGTGGTTACCCACAGGGCCGTGATAGGTGGTATTGTAATAATAAACAATTAATAGACGATTTATGTACCGTTAAAAATCAAAATAAGTTAGATTAATTACTTCCAGGTATCTGAATATATTTAGAAAACGTATTTGGCAAGAAAACCGCAGAAATATTAATCGATCAATAAATCCCGGGACTAACCAACACATGACGTCTCTAATAAAAAATCCATACTATTCTCAGTTAGTACCAGCCTTTAAAAGTTACGTGTCAAACTTTCATGACATTCCGATATTGTGTCATTGAGTTACAGTGGTTTTAGTGACGCTACTTTTGCTAGTTTCAAAACATTGGAAAAAAACGAATTTCGTGTGTTGATAAAACATTGCTTTTTAATGGGAAAAAATACCGTTCAAACTCAGCGATGGCTTGAAAAGTGTTAACTGGGCTCTGCTCCGTCGAAAACAACCATTTGTCGGTATGATGATTTCAAACGCGGTCGTACAGACACAAATGATGCTGAACGTTCTGGTCGTCCAAATGAGGCTGTTACACCAGAAAACATAAAAAAAATCCTCAAAATCGTTAAGGAAAATCGCAAAGTAAAGTTGCGTGAGATAGCTGACATCCTGAAGATATTATTTGGTACTGTTTACACTATTTTGCATGAACATTTGGTCATGAAAAAGCTTTTTTCGAAATGGGTGCCTCGTTTGCTCAAAAAGATGCTCGAGGGAAAGAGATTTGGCTCCAATGAAGAAGTGATTGCCGAAACTAACGCCTATTTTGAAACCAAAGATAAATCGTTCTACACGGCTCGCATAGAAAAGTTATAAAAGCGTTGGAATGAATGTATCGCTCTTGAAGGAGACTATGTTGATGAATCAAGAAGAATTTTGGCAAACAAATGTGGTTTTACTAGTTAGTCTCGGGACCTATTGATCGGTGTGTTAGATAATTCAATATCTGATAACATATTCAGTTTTAGGTGAATATATTTTAAAAATACTTTCAATTTCACGTGGAGTATTGTGTGTAGTTTTTCCTATGTAATTGACAACATATGTAGTATGTAGTATTTGGTGACTTCCGTGGCCTAGAAAGTAAGAAAACTGTCTTTTAGTATGGAGGTTGCAGCATTGATCCCTGCTGCTATCCAAATTTAAAAAAAAGCTTTTAGTCTAGTTTTCATCTAATTCCTCATAAACATATTTTCAGGATAGTTTGAAAAGATTGCCACATAACAACACTTGTAATCGCACAAGGTTGTGCTGTATGCAACGAATGTACATTACTCGTACATTCGATACGACATTTAAACATTTTTTATTTATTTATTTATTTTTTCAAAACAGGCTTAGCCCAATTACATTGAAAAATACAAGACATTAAAAAAGAAGAAAAATTACAGGGAAATTTTTTTTTTTTTTTAAATTATATAAAATAAAAAATAATGCATATGTATACAAACGAGTATTTACACACAAACGTATGTTACATATATATTCAGTCACTTAAGTATGTTGATGAGTGCTTTCTAACGCGCTTAATCTAAGAAGAAAATTTACTTTTGCTTTTGGTAATGTGATATGAAATATGTCAATATCCGAAGCAGTCCCGTTAAGAAGAGTTAAGGCCCTTCCAACAGGCATAGCGGCTGGAAGACCCGTTCTTGCGTATGTTATTGAGAACAGTTCCTGCCGGCGCAGTCTAGTGTAATTGTTAGGAACATTTAACGCTAATCTTTGTAGTAATGCTGGACAGCTCACAACTCCTCGAACGAGTTTGATAACGTATAAAACAATATCCGCCAAATGTCCACCTCTTGCAGTTCCAAAGATGTCCACTCTTTTGTCAAAATTTTCAATGACATTTTGGAATAATTGCGGTTCTAACTCATCAATAACGTGAATAATTTCGTTCTTCAGCTCAGGAATTGACCGGGGGTCATTCTTATAGACCTGGCTTTTCACGTAACTACAAAGAAAATAGTCCAACGGTGTCAGATCATATGATCTTAGTGGCCAATTAACATCACCGTTTCTGGAGATTACAATGCATAAAATAATTCAACAATTTGAACGCGTTGTTGTATTGTATACGACTCCATTTTTATAAATGTCATACATTACACTTATCACATGTCACAAGACTCTAGCAAGTTTGCAACGCCACCTGTGTTTTATCCAATAATTAAAACAAAACGCTCAATTCGAAAGACACTGTATGTTTTAGTGCCACTTGAAATTTTGATTTAAATTCCCAAATTGATTGTATTCAAACTTCCTAAAACTGCATACGCCACCCAAAACACTTAACACTTAAAGACAGAGCAATCAACACCACGGAATTAGCAACGGCAAAAACTTTGTCATCATGCACTGCTTTATTAAATCGATTCATAATAATAAATTTATTAGATGGAGATAAGATCGACCTCAAAGTTCTCTTTCTCTTCGAAGCAACATCTTTAAGATACTAATTCGATGGAAACATCCCATTAAAATACTCAAATACAACCATACATACTTACGATCATGCAATTTGCCTGTTGGTGTAGGCAGAATAGATAGAGTGCCAGTCTTTACTATTTCGAAACACATCCTTCACCTTTTCCACGTCAATTCTTCGTACCTCTTCGGACCTACATTATTTTCTCTTTGTCTCATTCAAGCATACTATGTCTAAACTTTAATGTTTCATTATATCACACATTTAATCAATCTTTATGTTAATATTTATTAAGACTCGAATACAAAATTCCGTCTGTTTGTCACACAATAATTAATGAGGATTTTTTTAGTAGAATCATTAAACAATATTGTAATTTAAATAATTGGATTAGCAGTTTCATTGAAAATAAACTTTTTCTTCTTCCCAGTGTCATGTCAGGTCCCCCCAACGTTGAATATCAACTGAGAGTATGCATTTTTGTCCCTGGCAGCCCGAAAAAGATCCCCAACACTCCTTATACCTAATTTAAATACCTCAGAAGTATCTTAATCGAAGTCCTCGACCTAAAAACCAAAGTCAAGTGCAGAATTGAAACATCTTGTGTGGCTTTTAATAAAATGAGAAGCGTATTCTGCGATGATAATCTAAACTTGAAACTCCGACAACGGTTAGTCAAATGCTAGGTTTGGTCAGTGTTATTATGTGGAGTGGAATCATGGACCCTCAAAGATGGTTGCATCAACCAACCGGAAGCATTTGAAATGTGGATAGACCGTAAAATGCTATGGACACCCTCGGACGGATATGATCAGCAACACAAGGGTTCTTCAAAGAGCCAAAGTTGATAGAGAGTTGCTAACTAATATTAAAATCCGAAATGTGTCCTATTTGGGTCATGTACTTAGAGGAGAAAAGTACAAATTACTGCACCTGATCATCCAAGGCAAAATAGAGGGTCGAAGAGGTGTTAACAGGAGCCAAATTTCCTGGCTCCGCAATATACGTGATTGGACTGGTATAAGGAGCGTTGGAGATCTTTTTCGGGCTGCCGGGGACAAATATGCTTACTTTCAGGTGATAGTCAACGTTGGGGGGACCTGACATGACACTAAGAAGAAGCGCTTTAAATGTGGAGGAGGTGAAAGTTATGTGATTGGATAGAAAAGTTTTGAGATATGTTATCTCTGCCTAACTCGCAAGGGACATAACGTGATGATGTGTATGAAAAACATATTAATTAGAAAGCCATCTACAGTTTATTCAGTTAACTTTCTCCAAAGTGTGCGCGATGTATTGAAAGTTAAAGTCAGTAATCCTTCAGTATTAATCGATTTTGGTTTAAGTCGAAACCGCACAACAGAGTGTGGCAAGATAGAGGGTCGAAGATGTGCTGGTAGGAGGCAAATCTCCTGGCTCCGGAATATACGTGATTGGATATGAAATTGCTATGGTTGCTGAAAGTGAAGAGGAACTACAAGAGGCCTTAACAACTATGGAAAGCATTCTTCAAAATAACTACAGTATGAAGATAAATAAAGACAAAACAAAGCTGCTGACTGTAGGCCGAGCGCAACACCAGATGAGAATAGTGATGTCGGGTAAACCACTAAAGAACACCAAAGAGTTTGTCTACCTCGGGAGCAAAATAACATGGGACGGTCGGTCTAAGAGCGAGGTCGACAGCCGTATACATCAGGCCAGACTTGCATTTAATAAAAGGTCGAAAATAATAGAATCAAATAATATAGACCTAAAACTGAGAATACTCCTCATCAAGACCTATGTATGGAGTATCTTGATGTACGGCTGCGAGACATGGTGCCTATCCGAAAGAGATAGACGGAGACTAGAAGCTTTTGAGATGTGGTCCTATAGAAGACTATTAGTAATTTCCTGGAGAGACCACATCACGAATGAAGAGGTTCTCCAACGAATCGAAGGAGGAAGGCACCTGCTCAGGATCTTGTCCGAAAGGCGTGCAAGATGGATCGGTCATATAATACGACAAGAGGGCGTTTTGCATGCCATAATGGAGGGTATGACCGAGGGGACAAACTCTAGGGGACGCCCACGCCGAGAGTACCTGGAGGACCTGTTGGTGGACGTGCGCTGCTCAACATATACAGATTTAAAAAGAGCCGCACAGGACAGGGAGGAATGGAGGAGAAGAGTTGAAATTGCTGCAAACCAGTCTTAGGACTGCAACCACAGAGAGAGAGGATATGAAAATAAACCACGGTCTAGAAATTTTGTAAAACATTCGTCCTTAACAGATGGTTGCTGTTTCCGATGATGATTATAAAATCAAGACTATTTTTTTTTGCATAAAACGTCACTTTGTTTGTTTGTAAAGAATTATACAGTAAGCAATTGAAATAAAGTGCAACGTGAAGGAAGGAAAGAAAAGGAATAAGAAAACAAACAAAGAATAAATAAACAGACAGTACATTGTAGCTGGAAAATTTCCACTCATTCTCTTTTTCTGCTGCTCTATTCCTTTTATTCTATTATCTTTCAGTTCATTTCTCTGTTATGTCAAAGTTTGGACTCGTTTTTTCTTTCTCTTTACGCTGCCAGGATGAATCCGGTTTGTATGTGTATGTATAAGTATAAACGTTTATATTTTTAACTATATTAGTATTACATATTAACAAATATACGTTCTATCACGTTGTTAGGGTAAACAGAGAGGAAAATACTTCAGTCTTTCCTATCGTACCACACATCTTTTTCCCTTTTCTAGATTCATGAAATTTTTACATTTTTTTCTGACTATAACCCTTCCTTCCCTGTGATGTGTAACTAGTACACATTGCTTCTAAAAAAAATAATATCTCTATAAATATTATAAATACTGGATTCAGATTTTAGGTATTCCTCCGTAAAACATTTACGCATTGAATTAAAAAATAATATTAATAATAATTAGTACTTATCGGCCACATCAAAGGTATTTTTTGAAAATCGGGAATAAATTCACTTATACAATCAAACGTGTGTGACGTAGGTATATTCATTCTAAAAAAAACACTATGGGTGAGGAAGCGATGCTATTCACGCTCGCTCTCACTCTACTTCGTTATATGGGAACGCAAGAAATAGAATCTCAGTTTGCAATTGTATTTCTTCCTTCGAGGTATAACAGTCCGAGACCGAGTCCCGTCTCAGTTCTCAGTAACTCTGGGGCATTCATTTGAGGTGGTCTCTTCGCCCGTTTTGTGAACGTCGGCCGATGTTTTTTTCATGTTTTCAGCAAATAAATTTCAATTATTATCTTTTTTGACTTCAAATTTAATTAATTTAAGCGATTGGCTATAAATATTCTTATTTTTCCGATTTTAAATCGCTCATTTTTACATGTGTATTGAATACACAGCACTGGAATGCGCGGATATTTTTTAGCACATGAAGGGCAAGGTTAACCAAGAGACTCGATTACTTGAACCGATGACAATGTTGTTTTCACACCGTTAAAATGTCAGAATTTATTTATTTATTTATTTAATTAACGACACAACAGTGTCTTTATATACAAATGAACATGTGACAGGTTATACAAGTACTTAAAATTATTGACAAACAATACAACTTTATCTTAAACTAACATGAAGATACAAAAAGCAGTAGAATAAATTACAGTCATCGTTTTAAAATTATTTAATAATCTTTGAGAATTTTGTGGGAATTTTATGGATATATATTGAGATATAGAAAACACATGGCCTCATTAGTGGAACGAGATGCAAGTTGCTTTGCAGAATTAAAAGCTTCACACATGTTGATGCAGGGTAACTCAACTCCAGAGGCAAAATATTGTCATTAATATTTGGTTTGTATTACGTTATTTATATTAATAAAGGAGAGCACAAAGTTAGTAGCTATTTCTAAATATTGTTGTAATATTCTGGCGAATACTATATATATATATACTTATATTAAAAATATCTAAATTGTTGCAAAACTCGTTTCCAAGTCTTTGCATACGAATTATAGAGGAATTGATTTTATAAATTACTTATTTATATTTGTTGAATTTAACAATTTGAAATAAATAGAATAATTGATAAATTAGTCCGAAGAAGGATCTTTGCTTTTATATTTTAAGGGGTAAAAAAGTCAATAATATTCAAAATTCCTAAGTACGTGCCTGTTAGTTATTTACCATAGATACAAATAGTACACGTGCAGCGCGGGAAACTTAGTTGTCAACAGCGCCACTAGCGATGAAATGTTGAACTAAATTACATCTCAGTTCTTTGTTCCTTAAACTTTTCGTTAATAACACGTGTTGAATGACTTAATTGTTGACTTTAACCGCTATAATAAATAAATGTCTTAATACTCTCGTGTTGTGATGTTTTAAACCAATACATGTTATTTGCGTGTTTCAGAAACATAAATAAGAATTCTCTTAGTATACATATCCTTTCCTTCCCTGTGTTGGGTATCTTCTACACGTTGCTTCTAATAACCATCAATATCTCTATAAATATAATAAATACAAGGTTAAGATTTTAGGTATTCCTCCATAATATATTTACGCATTGATTTAAAAAATAATATTAATAATAATCAGAATTTATCGACTACATCGAGGTGTTTTGTAAAGATCGAAAACAAATTCGCATTTAAACGCTGCGAGTGCCTCGTCTTGACGATAGGTGAATAGTATGCGGGAAGCGCGACACTATATTCGCATCTCACTCTTGCATACTAGACTGAATTGCGAGGAGCTTAATTGTCTCAACGTCGCAAGCATTAAGCGTAAGCGCCGGGGTATGCGACTGACGTTCCGCGCCACTAGTGGCTTCTAAGCTTGCAAATAGGTTAGACGCACGCCCGTTCCGTGAGCGTTGCCAGATGGTTTTTTAATATTTTCATCAAATAAATCTCAATTATTATAATTTTTAACTTCAATTATAATTTATTAAGGGGATTATCTATGAATGTTCTTATTTTTCCGATTTAAAATCGCGAATTTTTTATTGCGTACTTACTACCCAACACCGGAGCACGCATATAATTTTTATCACCGTAAGGGAAGGGATATAGACGTGCTTTGAATAAACTCTTTTTTATTGTGAAAAATATTTTAAAAGAGCTTTTTTTCTCTTCAGTGAAGAAATTTGTTCTTTCTTATTTCAAAAAATAAAGCTTAAATACCATAGAGTGTTGTTGGTTCAAGTCAAGTGAGTGATATTTTGAAAGAAAGAAAATTAAATGATAATCTACAAATGAGGAGGTAATATAAGAAAAAATAACATGTCCACCAAATCAGAATGTTGGGAAATAGCAAAAAAACTGTTTGCATTAAAAATATACAATATGACATAATAATTCATTGTAAAAATATCTGAAATCCTTAAAATCGCTTAAGGTGACTTGATTTGTTGTTTAAAATCTAATCATAATAATTAAAATAGTTATTCTAGTTTAAAATATGGACACGATCCTTTTTGTAAGAACAATTCTACTTTCATCTTTTTTTATTGAACAGCACTGGGACATGTTTTTTGTTCGATTTCAAAAATATAACACAAAAAATAATTGGGTAGAGTAATTTATTTTAATTTTAATCAAATAAAATACGTAAAGTGTTACAAAAGAAGAAGAAACATTACTATAAATATATGTAGGTAGATAAAGGTGTATAATGACATTACACTGCACGTACGATTTAAAACTGACAGTTGCTGGTGAACTGGTATGAAGTTAGACACAATCGGAAAGCTATGATTGGTCAATTCGGACATGATCTTTTTTGATTGGTTTAAGGAAGGACAAGATTCTTTTTGAAAGAATACTGGTTTTTTATTATGATTTTAAAATGATTTATGTGCTTTTTTCATTAAAATGAAAATGCTAAACGGCTCCGTAACATCGATAAAAAAAAATCTGCTTTATCAACCCATTTTCTGTATCCGATGGACATGATATTTTTTTAACGTTACCTCCTCAGTTGTATTTTAGTAACATACCCTATGTATTACAGTAAAACATAGACGTTGAAAAAGTCGAATATATTATGCAGATATGTGCGCACTAAGAAAAATACGTGGTGTGGCAATATATGATAGCATATGGAATGAATATATTAGGGATGAATGTGGTCTTATGGGTTCAGTAAAATGAATAAGACCATTTTGAGATGGTTTGGACATATAAAATAAATGAATGAAGATCAGGGCTGTGGAGTCGGAGTCGGAGCTGGAGTCGTGGAATCGGAACATTTTAGGCGGAGTCGGAGTCGGAAAAAATCGACCGACTCCGACTCCGTTTAATTATTTTAACATTTCCTTTAATGAATAACGTTAACGTATGTGTTAACCAGTTAACCTCTCATCGTTTCATGCCTGATACTATTTTCCACGCTTAAAATGATTAAATCAGATTTAAGAGCTTCCATAAATCCTGACTTCATAGAAGCAATTCTTCTTTTGAGATCTAATTCCATTTAGACCACGAATAGGAAATAAGATTTATATAAAGTATATTTACTTTCAAAAATCTTATCTTGTGTTCTATTCAATATTGAATCAAAATAATAATAAACAATATTAATAAGATTTAGTTAACGTATGAAAACAAATGAAGCAACCTTTTTATTTTATTTTAAAGTGTTTTCTTATTTTTTTTAATACCTACCTGTCTTGTTTTTCTAATTGTTTTAAAAGTTTTATTTAATTCTTTTTTTAAATATTAATATATATTTTTAATATTATTTTTGTGTGAAGATATTGCTTAATGCGTATTGTTTATATATTTTTTTATTAAATTGTTTCATTTGTGTACGAATATAATTAATTTTTAATTTATACCTGTATCCATTATTAATAAGTCAATATAAATACATTAGGTAGACGCAGTAAATTATAAAATAAAATAAAAATTGAAGTCAGAGTCAAGAGTAGGAGTCGGAGTCGGAGTCGGAGTCGGAGTCGGAGTCGGAGTCGGAATCGGAATCGGAATCGGAGTCGGAGTCGGAGTCGGAGTTGGAGTTGGAGTCGGAGTATAAAATAAAGCCGGAGTCGGAGTCGGAGTCGGTAAATTTTCATCCCACTCCACAGCCCTGATGAAGATAGATTAATATATCAAATATTATATGTAGCGCAATTGTGAGTGGAAGGAGTGGTAGAGAAATATTAAGGAAAGCATAGCTGGATCAAGTGAAGTATACTCGTATTTTGAAAGAAGGAAGTGTAAAAAATTATAGAAATCGTTGATATATGAGAATGTGGATATAGATCATAGGTTCTCAACGTGGGCGATAACGCCCCCTTTTGGGCGTTTGAGACTTTCAGGGGGGCAGTAGAAGACCCAGAGAAAATTAGGGGACCTTGAGATGGCACGGAGAGGCGTGGGTAGATTAAAAAAATATAGTCTAAAAGTCATATCAATTCTTTTAAGAACAATAAAATAATACATATACGAGTACTCAGATCGTCTCGTTTCAGTGTGCCATCGAATCCAGTACAGCAGTGTGGTCGGTGAGTTTACTGGTGTACAACGGCTCACTATACTTCAGAAAACGTAGTATGATGTCTGTGACAGTTCACAAATTTGCCCCAATACAACCTTGTAACGATGTTCAGTAATTTTAATTATTTTATCAACTTAAATATAAGCCTCGATTCATATAAATAGCAAGTTATTTAGGTGAATACATTACATAAAACTAACAATAATGACAAATTAATACATCTTGGTACAAATTAGCAAAAATGTGGCAGTTTTTTAAAAAATCTAATAATATTCGGTGACGTTTGTCAAAAGTCGCTACGTTAGTTTGCATTAGCTAGGGATGGGGTATACGATAGTTGGATTCTCGATTTTTTTATAAGTATCTAAAATTAAATGTTCGTAATTAGTTTTAATTCATAGTGGATCTTGGCCTATTTAAAGTAGATTACAAATCATACAATACATTAGAAAGTCAGTATAATGAAAATTAGGAATTAAAACGTCAGTTTAGAGAAAAACAATGTTTCGATTTATAAAAAAAACGATTTTACCCCATCCCTTTGAAACTTGATATTTTAAATGTCACAGGGACCATCCTACATTTTCTCAAGTATAATTTAAAACAAACTCACGGCACAGCTTTGCATTCAACTGAATAAACATTGGAATGGTGAGGGGATCCTCGATTAAGAGGTGAAGTGACGACAACGATAATTTGTATGTGTGTGAATCCTCCATGCCGATTGGTTTAACCTATATAGAGAAAATATTATAATAAGATAACTTGACAACTGGGACAGCAGGATTACTAGTGGTTGAAGAAAGCTTTTAAAATTGAGATATGCAGATAACACGACGTTAATTGCCACATCAGAAGAAGAAATTGTAATCCTCCCTTAAAAAGTAGAACACGAGAGCAATTCCCTGAGT